>LUCM01007649.1:59926-115972 GCA_008360955.1 Fasciolopsis buskii
AAGTGCAGTCTTGTTATGACAGAGCAATCTTCTTATGGCGTTTGGATGTTGCGATGTGCGTTGTCCAAATGTGTATTTATTCCAGTTTAGGTCATGGCTCCTAAAACAGCTCGTGGCCAATGGATAATCGCCAGGGGCTGCATTTCGATAGAAATTAAACAAGATGGAATATTATGTAATTTAGTTACAGAAAGATATCGTCGGCATGCCGGACAAACAAGCAAGCACCAAATGTGTGGAAGAGATGGGGCCAAAGAAAGGTGCGCCTCAGAACAACAGCCGTCAAAAGAACGACTGAATTGTGTTGATTGTGGATAACGCGCTAACCTTTTGACGGTCTGTGAAAACGCAGACCACCTTGGGTATATGAAGAATTCTAGTCTGGGAGATGTTGCCCACACACCATTTTAAACGGCGGCCTAAGATATCCGCAACAGTCGGATTTGAATCGACACATGAACAATACACACGTAACAGTGCTAAATACGTTCACTTAGCTGGGTGACGTAGATACATCCAGTGAGACTGCTATTCAAAGTATGCACCTTCACATTTTCCGCTTCTCGAAACTCGCAAACCTTGATCTTCTGAGTGGCTTAAGCGCACTCACAGCCGTGCCATCGGTATATGAAACCATGAGTACCGCCCAGGGCACCGCTTCGTGTAAGCTAGGGGAAAAAACAGTTCACCATCAGGGACCGAAAAACTGCTCGTACATTAAAAAGTAACCGAATAGTCTAATCGGCCACCGGCAGCCGATGATCCTGGTCCCTTAGAAAGGCTGGTTTTTATAATTTCTGGCCTTCCAACTTTTCCTTCCTTTGTCTTCCTCTCGTTCTCCGGTGTGGCACTCTCTCGATAAGTTCGTTTTGTTACCCGGTTTGCCTCAAACTCCACTCTGATTACCAGCCCTACTTCAGCATCTCATCCTCTACATTTAAAACTAATAGAGATTCTTAACAGAGTATGATATTGCTTTTCCAAAGTAATAGAGATTCATTAGATTATGGCCGGAGAATTTTCTTGGAAGCTGAGGCTAAACGCAAAATACTAGATCATATGATTCAACGGGAAAGGAAACCACGAAAATCAAGGTGAGTGGAACATGTGCGCGCCCGCAGATTATCTGACTGTCGTATGTTGATTTCCGAGGCAGGTTGGAAAGTGGATTGAGGATAATAGCGCATAATATGGCGGAAAGTTAAGAAAACTTCAACCAGTGGACTGGCTCACATGGATTCCGTTAGGCTGTATGGTTGGTGTCCACAAGAAGTCTCCATGAGAAAATTGTGGACAATAAATTTTATGGTTAAATGTTGCTGGCTCAAATATTTGAAAACTCTCATCTGCGCAATTTTAAATTTATTACTTGACAGTTGCTCCTTCATCACCCCTCGGTCGCATTTATTTTGGATATAAGATACCGTATGGTGACAACCTAAAGCACATCACATGTTCAAGTTTAGTGGTGAGGACTGAGCTGTACTAGAGGGTGTTGGCAACCATTCACCTACAAGTTGCAACCTTGAAGTCAGCACCTGGTCATGCTAAAGCACCGGATGCGCCCTCGAAAAATAGCTACGACACTGAGGACTCCTTTCGCGACGAATTTCGGAGAATATTCACGGTCTTTCCTGAAGCAAACCTATTATGTCCCTGCAGTCCAATTCGACAGTTGCCATCGGTGGCTTAGACATTGCCGTCATGGGAAGAGATCTATAAAATCAAAACGAATTTGCAACTAAACTCGCAAATTCGAAGCCACATCACATCATATCATACCCATGATATCATGAATTGAGAACGACCATAAAATCAGGTAAGTATAATTAACTAGAAAAAAAGTAATTTGAGGTAGCGAAAGGAGGCGAGAAGCTTGACAATGAATTACTTGGAGAAACCAAAATCAGGGCTTTATAGCATATGGTTGTCAATCGCCACCTTTTTGTCGATAATGAGTCTGCATAGCCCTGGATTCAATGAACATTGTTCTTTAAACAAACGCATCTTCACTATTCCACATCTAACACAACTGATATCAGCCGTCTTAGCCAGATTCCTTAAAAGAGTAGTAAAGTAAAGTCAGATATCAAAAGATTGACAGACTTCTCCAAATCGACAACAATTTCTGAAATTCAATTACAGCTGATAAGCTCATGTCGATATCCTTTCAAGAACTCTCAGTAACATCATATAGTTCGTTCACTTAGCGAAATCAACCTCCATTTAATATGTTTGAGTTGTTTGACAGATGTTGCGTTTCACACACCTGTTTCATAGACTAAAAGAACTCGAAGCAACGAAACAACAAGACCAAAATTTACCTGAGCACCATGGCGCAAAAGAGTATTCGCGATCTCCAAGTAGCCAAAGTAGGCACTAATATAAAGCGGGGATTTGTGCTCTTTGTTAGGAATGTGAAAATCCGCGCTCAGATTGATCAAATAGTTGACTACTTCCGTGTGCCCACGACAAGCAGCCAAATAAATTGGGGTACGGCCGTATTTATCCTGCCGGAAAGAACAAAAAGTTCAGACAACTGGACCCACAGTAACGGAGAGTGAAAAAATGGATACACCTCGATGGTGGACACTAGTAAGACCATCTGAAAGAGCATAACAAGTACAATTAATCCTAAATCATTAGTCTTCGTGACCGACTTAGTCCATTACACACAAATCCGCAGACAAGACGTCCACGCTTTGCGATGATAACCGATCATTGTGCAATGTTGACATAACTTCCAGTCAAAAACGCAAAACAGGTAACCTACGGCTTGATGAGATTCCAACTGGCATTGCATACCCTCCCTGCTGAAAAAGATGAGGACGTGTGAACCAACCAACTTATCAGTCTTTCAACTAGCTACGTGTTCAATGAGTTCAACTGTGAAACGGATAAGTTGCCTTCGTTTAAGTCGGCTATTTTGGGGCAACACAAGCAAAAGCTAGTAGCACGGTACGCTGAATGGGTGCCAATGGCACAATGAGAAAGTCCCATTAATTGCCTTCATATGGCGGATTAGTTCCCGATACATTCCAAAGAGGGCGAATATTCGAGCCGACTGATTCTTGGCTGCTGTTTCATAACTTGGGAAGCATGCGGCATTGCGCTCAGTGGCATTTACGCGGCGTACATCGGGGCAGTTAGAATATCGAGTCTCATCGAAGGGTAGGTGTGTTATTAAACCTACTACCGACTCCCAACTCGCTACAGGACACTGGAATCATCCTTCCAGGATGGACTTAGGTTGGGCTATCTAAGCGAAATCTTCACTACGATCTGTACATCCGAATGTTACTGAGCTCAGTGACAAACTATGAGGTGTACGAACTGTATACAATTGTCTTTCCACCCCTTCCCCAATGTTATATATATATATATATATATTAATGAATCTCCATTTTGGTTTTTATATGCATGATTCAGCGGAGAGCTTTTCTGTATGCTCAAGACGACACAAACTAGATTCTGGTGACACATAAATTCGGAGTGTGAAAGTATAGGGATGTTTGAACAAGAGAAACTCGGGTAAGAATATCGGACCAGCGGCAAAAAGCGTGAAGACGGTTGTGCTTTCGGATAGATTCTGTTCACCCATCCGGGTACAACTTACACTCAATATATGAACATAAAGAGGTCTACTCGTAACTGGACAGCGAATGGACCATGAACGAATTTGAAAACGAAGCGGCAAACAAATTCGTTTCCAATATTTCGTTAACTACCCAAATGGAGCAGGCTTATGTAAAACTAAACAGTGGGAGGTTGGAACAGATAGAGAATTTCAATAAGACGACCACAAATGAGTTCGATGATACTAGAATAAATTACAATAACTAGTCACTAACAAAATAAACAAGATCAATTGGAGTAAGGAAACTAAAGGTGAAAAAGTACAAGTGTGGTATAAGAGTAAAGTATGAAGCCGAAGGGTACTAACCTGGGAATCTAACAGTTCGGGAACAACAACCCTACAGGGCCCGTGTGGAGAACCAGAGCAGTATATGGTAGGTGATCCAGAGAAATTGTCCGATCCATTAGTAACTCTTAGATTTGACCCGAATCCAGCTGTGGCGCCGGAAGAATGCGTTGTATTGTTTGCACCAGTTGCATTTGCGGGAGCTACTCTTTCTAACAGATAGCGAACGACATTCAATGCACCAACATAGCATGCATGATGTAACGGTGTCATTCCTACCTTGTCCACAGCTGTCACACTACAACCAGCATTTAATAAAGCTATCGTCATTGCCAAACCGCTGTTTCCAGTCTCAGCAGCAACCATTAATGCTGTCATACCTAAAAAAAAATAAAAATATGGGACGGCCGTAAGGAAAAGAAAACGAGGCGAACATAGGCGGACTGTATCTGAAGGTATAACAATTTGGTGCCTCCGTTGTCAACAAGAGTGAAGTCTCAGCGACAGCCGATCGAAAAACCATAGAACTCAACTAGCGAAAACCGCAAAATCGACGAGTCCAGAGTTGGCCAACAAGTGTGAAAAAAACCAGGTTACGCCAGAGGCTGATGACAACATTGTCCGCAAAATGTGCATAAAATTCGAACGTTATGGGGACAAATCACTTTCCAGAAATGAGCAAAACTGTGTAAACTTCGGGTTAACTCAATCACGACATAAACAAGGTAAATAGCAGTCAATGCGTAATCCTTAGATCTGTTGGATTTAACTTATATGAGCATTTCAGATAACGCAACCGAAGATCACGCGATGACCTACAGCGTGAGAGTAAAGTATGCACAAGTGTCGAATCGTAGTTCGCAGTCGTTCCACATATACTGTACGCAAAAGCGATTCCTCCTGGATCGACCGGCGGTGGTCTACTGGATTAAGCTTCTGTTACCCCAAGAACATCAACGGGAGTCGAATCCCAGATCTGCCAGCACTCTCTTGGTAGATGGCAACTCGCTGTCGCCCAACTCGGTGTCGCCCAACTCGTCACCACCGCTCCAAGTATCAGGATCATGGTTGCCGGTCCAACCCCCTTCCGCCTTGAAGTGGGCCCCAGTGACTATGAGGTATCTCTTCTATTATCTTTATACTTCAAGCGTGTTAGAAAAAACCATATTTCCGAGGCTTCACATCATCAGTTTGGGATATTTCAATACAAACAATGGATTTGAAAATTTCCGTTGGTCGTAGCTCAGGTTATCGGTTTTCATGGGATTCTGATGACCGAACCTGATGTTGAGATCGAAAACGTTTCACCACCAGTCGGAGTGACATCTTTAGTACAAGTGCGCAGTTGTCGAGATTTCCTCTATTTATACGGCTTTCACGGTTGTCCTAAACTTGTTCTACGACCTTGATCTGGAAACTGTGTCCGTTTCCCACTTGACCTTTGTTAGCTGGACCTTTGACATGAGGAGACTGAGATCCGGCCTGAGACGTTTGATCCGTTTAGTTGTCTGCCGTTGTTTTGATTTCGAGCATGTGAATACTGTGCCAGGCGCAAGCGCACTACGCCCTTGACGCTCCCGCTACTTGTCCAAAGCCGCTCATTCGGTTGGCTTGAGCCTACCTTGTTCACGGCTAACCACCTGGATGGTGGCCGTTCCCTTATCAGCAATAAAAGGGCGCGGCCAGTAGCATACAGCTTAATCCAGAACTTCAAAGTTATCCGGATTGAATGTTCTTCTTGGTCTCCGTGGACGGCCATCGATCATTTCGATCAATGACTCATTATTTCGGTGACTCAAGCAAGATCGTCAAGACCGTGATTCGGGGCACAACTGAAACTTTACGGTGATATGTTGGTATGAGTGAATAACTGCTTTGGTTTAGTGCACACCTCGGGGTCTATTTGGTAAGGTATCAATGAGCTGATGTTTGAAGACGAACTCGATAACGACCGAGTTTATTTTAAGGTTCTGATCCGACATCTCTTGCCGTTGCTGAGCATAACTGCTACGGCAGATTCTCAAGACTCTTAAGGACGTCCCATTGTCGCATGCAAATTTCATGCTCGTTGTCGTACAAAAACACTACCACGGTCACCTCGAAGACTAAATTTAATTACCTCACCATGAAATGGTTAAAGCATACCGTTGGAGGAAAAGCATGTGAAAATCCAGTCACTCGGAGAAGAGTACGTATTCTGGCGAATAGTGAAGCCTGACTAAAGAACTCTATTCGCGTTAACAGAAATAAATTACTGTTTTCATATCCCTTTGCCTTACCTGTGATCATCCCGACCGGCAACAGGCCCCTTTAATCCACAGACCACTTTTGGTGGCTTTCTCCTGAATCATTTTGAATCCTACGGGCACTGGTAGTTGGGGTCAACAAAGCGGATTTTCACACAGATGGAAGAGGGCATATATGTGGTCGTCATTTTCGGCTGCGTTCGCCCCATAGATTCGTCTTCGCGAGTACCAACTTTTTCAGTATGTTCACTTCGCAGCGCATCACCTCAGTCTTCTTCCGGGTCGAAATATGCCAAAATGAACGTTATAGAATCGTAAAAAGAGGCGGTCATTGGTTTTGTTATTTTTCTACGAAATCCTCGGCTGGCTTCTTCAAAATGTGAAATGCCAAAGAAGAACTGCTTTTTCCTACGCAAAATGTAGATTTTGGAAGAGGAAAATTTAGGCGAAGTCGAAGAGTCCGTTAGTTGGTCGGTAACATCCTAGTTGTACATCGGTTCTAGTGTCGTCACGTATAACGAAGGCCCATTGAATGAATACCAACTTGAAGTATCAGGAACGTCGGTATGATATGCCGGTGTCTGTTCCAGGTACTCCGACAAAGACCAGAACAATGATGATTACTGATGACAGATGAGTGATGATTATTAGTATTCAAACAAGTATCCCCCAACTATCGGCGGGGGACAGTATATACGAGAGAATCTGGGAATTTAGGATCTACGAAAACGAGTTTTATCATTTGTGTTGTACTAAATTCAAGCAATTTATTGCGGTGGCGACGTGTTACGCACACTCATAAATAGAAACTACCGGAGTAGGCCGTTCTCACTGGGAGGCTATGATCAAAGGACCAGCTGAGTCAGTAATAAAGAAAAAAGGATAAAAACTTAATTAGTGGAAGTGATCTAATGGGGGCTTTGTACAGCTAATGTCTGGGTTCAAGAGATCCCACCAAATTTTCTAATAGTCAGCGAAGTAGTTGAAATCGAAAACAAGACTGGTATAACATCTTCGTTTTCTCCTTCCCTTATTCCTCACTACAGAACTCCTGACTAGAACATAATAGAAAGTTCCAAGTAGGCCCAGAATACCTCAGTGAATACACAATAGTGCGAAAGCTGAGTCGGAATGGACAAAGCGCCAAAGCAAGGCATACCGATTTTGTCAGCTCGGTCCAAATCGAGGCGAGGTCTTGGAGATGTCTGCGTCGGTGTTGTTCCTTCAGGTGGGTTGATAGCATAACCGAGCTGTCGTATGCTGGTTGAATTTGTACGGGGAGTATGGACGGAAGAAGCGGCCTTTGTGAGAAAACGTTGTACTCGATCACAATTCTGCCACCATCCAGTCACATCTGACAGCATCGAGCAGATGAAAGAAGGATGTAAGAAGTTAAAAGTTAATCTGACTTAATAATCACTGAGACAGGGGAAAATCGAATGCAAACGCGAGAGGAAATGTGTGAACCGAGGAACTAGGGGGTGCTTACAAAAACTGATCTCACACAATTCCGAAATCGAATATGTTAGCAACTGAACTCGCTAGCCTGAGGAGTGTCCCAAGGGGCTTGAAGGGCAAATTAACCTAGCAGTTTGCACTGGAGCCCAGTTCAATGCAAATGCCACATTACTAGTAGCATCAGTATTTCTTCCCGATCTCAGGCGAATCGAGAATTAACATTTTTGATGATTGCTTGGAGTGGGTTCTGTTAAAAGGGTGCAACAACAAAATGAAGCAAAGAACATCTGAATGAAATTCACAGAACACGTGAAACACTGCAACGGCCCTTGTTGATATTAATTAGAAAAATTAATGTTGGATTTGCTAGTATTTATAATCTCCCCTCGGCGAACATATTCATTGGTCCCTCGTTGTAAAATTGAAATTGTCAAATCCAAAGTGTGATCTCCACGAAGAATAAAACAATCGGCACTTAACTTCACGGTGAAACTCCCGGCTCGAATTTTTAGAATTTGTTCTTAGATCCGCTATTTCTGAAGAATCAACAAACTTCCATTATCTTAGTCAATAAGTCTATATGAACATCGTACGCAAAAATGTATGAAACTGCACAACAAACAAAAAAAATTGATTACACTGAATCGCGGCATGGTACATAAACTGTCAAATGTAGAGTTAATCACATACCACTAGGATTACCCACGCTATGACATCGCTGACAATTTTCAGTTTTCCGAAATGGTCCAAACAGATGACTGCTCCCACTGTAGCTGGAGGTCACGGCGGACCGCGGAACTTCAGAACCAGTCAGTTGTGAAGAGTATTGTAGTCTGAACTGTTTGGCACTCAGTCCAGTCAAGCGGGAACGGAATCGACTGGATCCTAAAACGGGATCATCGTGATCACTTGCCAAGGGGGCCGTGTGATCCGAAGCGTCATCATCTGCAGCACGTGAGGAGGATGACTTGAACATGCACGAACGTGGGCATGGATGCGCACGAAGAAACGGACCAGTGAATCCCTTTGTCGCATCGTCGGTGCTACGCTGAACCGAATGCCAATTAACCGAGGCTGCTGAGGCAGCTCGGGTAAATCTCTTGTCACTAACTATACCATTGTTTGCGCGAAACACTGCGCTGGTGGCTGAGGCCAAGGTTAGACGAGAGGCCACAGAGTTGTAAGACTTCGATGACGAGGTACGAACCGGATTCGATTCAACTGGGCAAACTTCCTGATTCAAAACGGTGGAGCCCGCGGCTGGCTCTTTAGTTTCACAAGGTGAGAGGTCCTGGGTCCCCAATGGTAACGATGAATTCGGTTCCGCTTCTTGATTTTGGTCCTCAGTTGGTGAGGGCTGATCCGTACGCAGTAAAGCCATAACTACCGCTTCTCGACGATCTTTGACAGCGGTGAGTAAAGGAGTATCGCCGTCTCGGCTGCAAATGTTCACATCGGTAATTTCATACTACAAATGCAAAGAGGAAACAGGAATTTAGCAACTCCGCGGCAACATTAAAAAGCTCGGAAATACTCAAACGAATGGAACGGTAAAATAATATCCGCAGATTAAATGAGTTGCGGAAGATATCATCGGCACCACCACTGTAATATATGTAGATGCACCATGTGGAAATAAAAAAGGGTATCCTCATTTCCGTGAGCTACATCCTGCGGCATAGTAATCTGAAGGCCAATGAAGACATGAATAGTAGATAAAGGAGGAAAAAAGTTACTCCTAGGGACGTCCGGTTTTTTAAATAATTAAAAAGAATACAACTTATAAGGAACGCTTTTATATTCGATATTACAGTACTGTCAACAGCGTTTGTGGCCAACGTTTTAGTGACAAAATATACAATTCTCAAACGCACACTTGAAATCAAAATCGATCCTTGGTCAGCCTAACCAGGGATTACCCGTGCTAACTGAAACACTACACCGGAGCACACTTACTGTACAGAACCACACTCACTGAAGTGGTTCCGTCTGAGTTATAGGCAGAGTTTCATGCTACTGGGAGCGTTATCGAGTTCCGGATAAGGGAAAGGCCACCATTCAGGTGGTTCTTCGTGAATAAGGGGGCCGCGAGCAACCGGAGGCGGTGTCGAGGGCAGTCATTTTTTTTCCTGTTTTCTTGAAAAGCTGAATCCCATGGGATCAACTACACCAAGGTTTTGGAGATTACCCAAAATTCACAAACCTAGGGTCCTTTTATGTCTTATTCTCTCCATGAGCAAACCAGCTGCTCACGCAATAGCTAGACAGCCTTTTTATACAGGCTGTTAAGCATAGATTCCGCGATAGCCTTCGCTCTGTGAATGGATATTCAAGAAGCAAACATCGAGAAAAAGTAGTTCACACTAGACGTTGTCTGTTCGCATACAAACATGCTGCTAGTGGAAACGGAGGATTTCGTTAATCTGTTTTCCGACACGGAGCACAGTTAAATCTGAATTCCGATCGGGAAGCTTGAGGATTCATTGCTAAAGTGTACATATACCGTATAGTTCCTATTTGACGGAGTTTAACATCGACAAAAAGGATGGAGTTGCGCTGGGGTCACCATTTGGTTGATCCTTGGTGAATATATTTAAGGCCAAATTAGGAAGGAAACGAACTGAAGTCAACAATATCGTGCTCTTGGCACTATTATTAAATTGTGAATGATATTTTCTGCGCTATCGAACAAGATGAGGACACCCATCAGTTTGCATGAAGGTTCGACGAAACACCCAACGATAGTCTTCCACTGCTTAGGAAAGGGTAACTACTTGCCCTTTCTAGACGTCGGTCTGACGAGGCATTTAGAGGGCTCAAACTAAAAGACAGTTTTAAGAAAAGCTACGTGAAATGGGCAATATATAAAATTCCACATTTTTTCACCCGTACGCCAACAAGGAACATTAAAGGGTATTAGCTCTCAAAGGCTAAATATGCATGCCTCAAAGACGCACTAGACGGTTAATCGCAAACTATCCATAACATCCTATCAGCAAACAGGAAACTAGAAAGACATACAAACTACGACACGAATCATAACAGAGGCAAAGGAGTGGCTAAAACCCAATCATTAGGCGCTCTTTCAAAGTAGACGAGATAGCAGAGAAAAGCAGCACGATTTGTGCGGCAATCACAGTCGGAAGCAAGCATTCTATAATACATGCTATTGAACGGAGAAATCAAAATGAGTTGCCTTTGTTGACCTCCGCAGGGATTGATGTGCAAATCAAATAAACATGGTGCTACATATATTGATACAGATCATTATATATATATATAATGAACTATATCAATTGTAATCAGACTCCGAAGGTACCAAAACTCATTGATTATATTCAACCGATCACCACAAAGAATGGTTGCAATCACAGGCCCTTCTCGGTCTTGAAGAAGTACTTTTGCACTTTGAAGATACAGAACATATATGGTATCTGGATACTACAATCACCAAGCAGTGCAACGCATGTTCAATTGTCCGTCCATTGTCACGCAGCAAGATGATATCGTCGGGATACTCTAGGTAAATATCTCTGTTTGCTGGGAAGAGTTCAACTCCACCGTCCGATAGACGAGATAGTGTTCTGTGGAACATCCTCCATGAAAATGCTGAAAAGAAATGGGTATGTTGGGCAGTTTTATAATACTCCACTGGAGACGACGAAGGGTGGTGAAGGCCAAAAATAATCCCTAATCCGAATTGAGGTATGACGGTACGACTGTTTGAGGCCCGACACATACTTCTCAGGTACTCTTCTTCTCAACAATGATATAATGAAGACTTATCAAAGCAATCAAAGACTAGTTAAATTTTTGAGAGCACATTGACTGTTGACCTTTGCGAAATTAGAATGGTGCCCCGGAGGATGGAGGTTTGATTGGCGCATTCACGACCAGCGCGATGTCTCGCTTGGTCCTTCCAAATTTTCTCTTTACGCGTGTTGCACAACCTGCAAGGAATGATGGGCGAAAGCAGCTTTGGCGGCGTCGGGATTGGGCTATTATCCCTATGATCAGCGAACTCACAGCGTGAGACCCTAAAGATGGGGAAAATAATCGATTCCTCCCTAATAGGGAGTTTCTCGGAGTACCAGATTTTGGCGAGCAAAACTTGAAAATTTCTGGCCAGCTCGATTCCCCCATTACATCTTTAAACAGAGCTGGGGAAGGACGATCAGAGCTAGACGACTGATGTTCAAACAGTTTGATTTCCCTGAGTGCTTCTCTCAGGTAAATTTGCCGCAACAGTCTACGGGACGCATACCGGAACTGCTACGGGAGGGGCTGACGATGAATACCACCTAAAATGCTCTGAAGTGATCCGCCCAGCGTAAACGACGCCACTGTTGACTGTGGACAGAGGAACTATCACTAGGTTGTTCCGCCAACACCCAATGCTTTCCTACCGGTGGCTTGGATGAAATAAAACAGGTTATAGAAATTCCTCACGGCAGCAGCAAGTTCTATCTCCAAAGGTAGTTGAGACCACCAGATCTCTTGATCCTTATAAAAGCTTGCTTTGGGTTCACGTCTTGCATTCTGCCGTGCTTCGTCGTACTTGCTACGTGCAGAGTGGAATCAGTGTGCGTCAAAAAGGTGCAGAGACGCAGCAGAACTCCAGGCTACCACAGTGCGATAGGTCAGGCCACAACTCACTAAACAGAATGCAAGTCATGCCTGGTAAGCGACCAACACTCATTGGTGTTATTAGGCAAAAGTGATTCTAACTTGGTTTATACAATCACTAACCTTGCACCAATGTGCTCTGACTTTGGTGGCTAACTCACAACATCAACCACTCAAACGGAAAACAGAATGAAGATGAACTGTGAAATAATAAGTTAAATAACTGCACAGAAGAGAAGAGATCTCGAGCGCAAGGGCGCCGATGACTGCGTCATTGGGCAGATTCAGCTTTTCGGACACCACGCTTCGAAAGACTGGTAGACGAGTCAGGATGGATACCTTATCCCAATGAAACTGACGCTGCATCGTGTGTTTTGAGCCACGTCAAATCACAAGGATTGTTTGGTGCATACTAGCGAGTGGTCGGAGTGGAGGGAAGTGCTTCAACACGACCGATAGTCTCGCTGACAGCCCGGCCTTTGGAGCTAATCGCGGTATGGTCGATTTGGGTCCGGCGCTGACTCGAAGAGGACCAGCGCCAGGTGACGCACCGACAACTGGAGTTTTCGAAGTTTGCACTTGCGAGGATCAATCGATGGTCTGAAGATAGAGCCAACAACCGTTCCCCGCTTTTTTGAGAAGCAAAAATGGATCTCAAAAGATCCTCCTTAATGAGTCCTATTCAAAGACAGCTAAGCAACTTCAGTATTCATGTGCTCTGTCGAAATCATTGTCGTTCCATCTCGGACTACGTACGAGGTGGTACAGCTTTTGATAGGAAATTCTCCTGATTGCATCTGGATTTCAGTCTGCAGGGGCACATGCCGAGACAACAAGCAAACTGCATCCATAAGAGCCGCGACTCCTTACTTTGAACGAATCTCTAGGTTTCACTGCCCATAGCCGGCTTTCAGCCGGAATCCAGACAAGCAGTGGAGCCTCAGCCTCCTCAACGAGAGCTACACCGAAGCAAGCAACACTAGGAGCCGCAATCCTAGAGCCCCCAGAAATGCGCCAATGAAACTTCCCCGAAGGACCGGTTGGGGATTTTAGGTGAATGACGGCTGGAGTCTTGCGTGCGAACCTCTCGGATACAATACGCATCGATGGATAGGGTCTTCAGTGTATGGGTTAAATATGCCCGTTATCCTGTATTCTTCAGTGTTCACACATCAAATCGGGCTAGTTTGAAGGGGCATCGAAGATGAAAAATAACTTCAGCGCTGGAAGAGAATTCGGTGAGATTTGCATGATAGCTGAAGGAGAACGCAGTACTGCCACCTATATGGCTGACTGCGATTCCAGATGAATTTGAGGAAACTGCGTGGGAAGAGGAGACAATAAGTGATCAAAAAAAGGAACAGTTGTGTACAGTGGAAGATCGATTGGAAGAGAACAGCGCAAAATGTTTGTTGTAAGATCAAACATTCTTATTTGTATGGGTTTGAGACTTATACTACTCCGTCGCTCAGTCCGGAGTAAGCCCTTTTATTCGAAGATGCATCTCTGCCTGTCGCGCAAGCAAGCGTGTCCTGAAAGACAGCAGAACAACTTTAGACGAGCCGGTAGCCGGTTGTTGGATTTATATGCCTCTTCTGGAAAACCTCACCGGGTCAGTGAAATAAGTCAAGAGACAACAGTATCATTTAGATGGCAACCCACACCGGCCAGGTAACAGTGCGACCAGTCATTTTTAAAGAAAACGCTTGCCAGGCGAAAACCGAACGGGCCGTCAACTCCACCCCTCTACTTATCTGCGGCCGCTTATTTGGTGAGTTTTCCCTCACTTAATTCACGCTTAATTAACTACACGGTGGCAGTCCCATTATCCGTAACGAAGAGACGCGTCCAGTGCCATAAAATTTTGCCCTGAGGTGGTTCCACTTACGTGGACAGAACGTAGGTCAACGCATCAAAGAGCATCAAACACGCCGTGTTAACCCAGAGAGAATGGGTCTGCTTCCAACTCAGTCACGGACCATTAGCTCGAATCAGTGCACCCAGCAGTTCGTGTTGTGCACACAATACCGCATCACGAATCGAGAACGATATGATCCCAAACGTTACAGTGCTGGAGAAATATATATGCGTGCATTCAAGCCCAGGCTGTACGCGCAAATAGAAGTCAGCAAACGACCTAGAACAATCCTGAGCAAAGACTGACGACGTCACTCGCGACTGCTTTACTATTCCTGGGCACCGACAGCCATGCGGTAACACTAACCGAATTCCTCCCAATCCCTAGGATAAGGCAATCGACTGATTGACCTACGCACCTAACAAAAAACCGAACGAATACGTAATAACTGCGCCCTAACCCCATTTTGCGTCAGAAAATCATGACTGCAACTGCTTGAGAAAAAATAATCGAAAACATAATCGACAACAGTGGGTTTCGATTTGGAATCACGGTTCTACCTCATACTTTGAGAAGTATGTGTCGGGCCTCAAACAGTCGTACCGTCATACCTCAATTCGGATTAGGGATTATGTTTGGCCTTCACCACCCTTCGTCGTCTCCAGTGGAGTATTATAAAACTGCCCAACATACCCATTTCTTTTCAGCATTTTCATGGAGGATGTTCCACAGAACACTATCTCGTCTATCGGACGGTGGAGTTGAACTCTTCCCAGCAAACAGAGATATTTACCTAGAGTATCCCGACGATATCATCTTGCTGCGTGACAATGGACGGACAATTGAACATGCGTTGCACTGCTTGGTGATTGTAGTATCCAGATACCATATATGTTCTGTATCTTCAAAGTGCAAAAGTACTTCTTCAAGACCGAGAAGAGCCTGTGATTGCAACCATTCTTTGTGGTGATCGGTTGAATATAATCAATGGCTTTAGGAGTCTGATCAAAACAGACGGAGGTTTCACGGAGATCTACTGTCATCTGATTGGCACAACTATAGAGGCACATGGGAGACATAGGGCGTCAACACTAGACATCGGACAACTCAACACATCCACAAGCCTCATTCTTCTGAACTGTCGGATCAACTAGACTAACTTGGATGAATAAAAGAACTGATCACTTAAAACATTTCTCAAGGCACCAATCTTTATTTTCCCATTCAAGTTCCGAAATAACGAAGATAAGATCACTTTAAACCATGGAAAATGCTTCAACGGAAAAAATGTCAAAAAGACTTTCTGGGATGAGCCACTCATGGAACGGTCTTCAGTCCACAAAAATAATGGGTAGAATTCTTTCTAGCAAACATGGGGGGTCGGCGATGATGAATGCCCAGAGAAAAGTAAAACCGAAACAAAGTACCAATACTATTCGCCGAATAGATGACAGACAACACATAAAACAGTGTTGAATATTATATTTTGTAGTTTCTTTTTAATATGATACTTGTTATCATACAATCAGCGCGCTGGCAGTAAACAAAAGAACTAACAATTTTAATTGGGACGATTTTTAATTCACCGCGCACGCTCTCATTAGAATTCACATCGCACGTGACTATCCTTGAACGGAGGATAAAAAGCCGGCTGCCGATAAGCTGACAAAAAGATCCAGCTTTAGTTGAGGAGTAGCAATGCATCTATGATCACGACAATTACAAACTTAAGAAAACGTTGAAAAAGATATCGCTTCGTCAAAATCGCGCTTTTTCAACCGGACTTTTCCATAGTAATTCACGGTCGTTCATAACCATAAGAGCATAAATGTATTTGTACTGCGACTGAGCGCCGGTCAATAATTCAGTGACTGGACAAAACCGACACATGCACATGCGTTCGGTCTGACTGCTAGTTGTCGCTTAAGAAAGTTCAGGCATTTGGATCTATCGTATACTCTCAAAAGCCCAGGTATCCCGCCGTTCAACCGACTCATATGTCCTTGTAGATGTCGTTTTGCCTAAGAAACGGAACACAAAACTCCCGAGCAAAAGTAGTCCGTTGACTGGTCGAGCTTTTGAACTGTTATTGTCCTTAGCCATTTAATCGCGCATTGTAAAGATAGCACCTCAAAAAGTCACAGTCTCTAGGTGACACATTTCTACCTACGCGATGCAAGTAATATCCTGGAGAACTGAGTGTACATTTCTTATTAAACAGTGAGTCGTTTTTTTGGAAATATTTAGGATCTCAATGGGTCCTTATACGAGCGAACACAAAGGAAAATGAACTCGCTTTGTAATTTTCAAGTGTCGCGGAACGCAACGGGATCGAGGAAATTCCGGCTGACGTGGTCTAAGGTGCCAAAGAGGTTAGATTTAACAAGAGATGCTGATAATTCCACAGCTTGGCATGAAAATCCCTTGCCCTTATTTTTGGATATAACCTAAACAAAATGAATTTTTTATAACAATTTTTATGAGCGCTTTCAAATTAGGAGTGTTCATCAATGGATAATGAGAAGAATGGGACGGATCAGAAGAAACATGGCTATTTGTCAGAATTTGCAGCCCACAATAGCAAACATACTGAGGTCAAAGCTTTCACCATCTCGACTGAAGCGCGATGCAAAGGGGCCAAACCGTCATCGTCCAGTGTATTAGGATTACAGTTATGCTGCATCAAGACGTGCGCAGTCTCAACGAATCGCTCCGCGGATTGATGTGCCAGCAAATGGAGACAGGACTGTCTTCGTTCAGTGAGGGCAGAAACCGAAGCACCTGATCGTATAAGCAGGTCAGCGATTTGGGCACGACCGAAAATACTAGCCTGAAAAGGAGACACATACCTCTCGTTACAATCAATTGACGTGGAATGGCATTGACCTTTCCAATCACAAACTGGAATTATTCCGAGCGCTCTACCAATCACCTGCATCTTAATCTAAGGTGTGTAGAATGGAACACGTATTCGCACAAACATGAGCAGGGATATAGTATCAAAACGAGAAAATGTTACTATATTCTTGTCCTACAATTGAGTAATCGAAGTGCAAAGGAAACAACATTTGTATTTCAATTTCAGGCTGCACACTAATCTCTTCGATCCATAGGTACTCAATGATGTCAATAACAAAAAAGTCGTCGTTGCATACATTACAGTCAAATCATAGTAAGGCAACTTGTCGTATGACAGGGAATTTTAAGCAGAATCTTTTAAACACAGCTTACAGTTGCTTCCGAGTAGTGCGCGGGTTGATTTTTTCTATGCGTCTGACTGCTCTTCGGGTTTGAGCAGCCAATTATAAACATCAATCGCACACACAATTCGCAAGTACTGTGAACCCGACGTATAAATGCCAGAGGCAAAGCAGGCTAGTGGTAACATGTACCGTGTCTCCATTTGAGGCTACCGAACACTGCTGTTATTGAGGACGACCTCTGAATAGAGTTAACTCGATAATTCTGATTAGCAAGGAAGGCAGATGGTAGTACAGTGGCAACGCACACGCCTTCTAGTTGGAAAGCCAGGGTTCAAACCGCAGATGAGATGGAGGAAAAGTACTACTGAGTAGATTTGATAAGAGCAAGACGCAGATTTGGAAGTTCCCGAGGGTACGGTTGGCGGATGACCTACGGTTTGGTCATGGAAGACTTAGTCCGAAGAACAGTGAGCCAAACATACAAAATATTTTAGTCAAGGTGTGAAAATGGTGTTTAAACAGCAGCACGTTGTCTTCACAAGAATGTCACCAAGAGCAAGCGAGATTTCATAACACTAAGAATTCGAAAAATTAGGAATTAGAGGTGTCAACGTTCGTTTCAACAAAATCATTGATTTGCCCTTTGTGGGAAGTAAACAGAAAACAACTTTCGAAATTTGATACAACAACGAAAAGCAACAGCCCTGACCACGACAGCATTTGGGGAAGGGAGAATTCCCAGGGAAAACATTTAATAATTAATGAAAATAAAATGTTCTCAAAGTATCCACAGTCAGTTTCATATCTCTCAGAACAACACAAAGCTCAATGTTCAACAGACTATAAATGCCAACTCATCGGCCGTTGGGTCTTTCTGAAAACGTATGACAGAAATCAATTACTCCGTTCAAAAGAAAAGAGCGTATTTATTTAACCGAACGCTGACTTTCCACAGAGGAACTTGACTTACTATTAAATTAAGCTACTGCCACCTCCGAAGGGACAGAGCTCGTTGTCACAACGAGACTGCATCGTGACGTAGTGCAACGGTTTGCACACTTTTTAGCTTTTAGCTTTTACTTCCTTTATTGATGAGACAACAATGTACATCATTTTTCATGAAGGTAGCCGCGGCCAACAGAGGGCTGCCAAATAGGGAAGCTGACCGGCGTTGGGAGGATTCGAACACGCGACCTTCACGTCCGAAAATCATGATCTTATCCGCTTGGTCACCGTCGGCCAATGAGCTACAGAGGATGACCTATTTCAAACCGAAGATTCAAACATGCCTGCAAAGTCAGTGACAGTCTGACAAAGGCCCTCTGGATTGGAAATTCATCGAAGATGTTAGCTAAATCGGAAAAATGAATGGAAGAATAACTGATCTAAGCAGATGGGGTTACACTCAACCACCTATCATCCTGCACAAATGATTCTCGGGGAGAATCACCGACTTCAGTTCCAGTCGCAGCTTTAAACATCATTATCGTGACAACCGGTGGTCAAGTGGACTAAACGTCTGTCACCGGAAGAGGCAGAGGTTCGAATCCCAGATCACCCGATTTCTTCGGTGGTAGAAAACAACTTGCTGTCATCCAGCCCGTTACCACAACTGGCCTAATGTAACTTTGTTTGGTCCCATTCGGCTCTCAATTTCAGGGCCGAGGTTGCCGGTACCCCTCCCCCCATGTAGTGGGCTCTGTCTGAGAAATATCAATTCCATTGCATTCATGCTTCAAGCATTTCATTAACAAAATGCCCGAGATCCGGTCGAACACTGGAAGCAGATGAAAAAAGCCCGGAAGCCGCCGGCAACTGCTGCACAAGACCCTGCCATATAAACCTCAAAAACGATGGATACCCTCGATCTCAGCTGCTCTGTTAGATCCACCCCTATCCGGCACTCCGGATGCCACATATATCGAGACATGTAAATCCCTAAGGCCCCAACTGACCAAGAGCTTGAGAAATGACCGCGGGTAGTGGTGGATAAGGGAATGTAGGGAAATGGAAAAGGCTGTAGCTACCGGAAATAGTGGCAACCTATACCGTCCGATTATGATATACTGGACCACGGAAGCCGAGTGTAAGCGAAGTGATTGGAGAATCCAACAGCTAAGTGACTTTCTCGGAAGAACGTCGGCGGGAGCGTTGGGCAGAACAGTTTAGAGAGCGATTTAGTTGGTCCACGGCCACAGTGGACCTTACACTTATGTCTGCAAATGAGCCAATGCACCTGGACACCAGTCCTCCATCCGAAATGGAGGTAACCCGAGGAGACAGGTCATTTTAAAAGGTATAAGACAGATGAACCAGATGGTATGTGGTCGCCCTTTTTCAAGGATCGCGGAAAAATGTTAGACAAGGAGTTAACAAAATTCATGGGATCAATCTGGGCAAAAGAGGAGAAATCTAGGAAATGGCGTGAATGGGTAACCGTACCAACTTACAAGGAGTAATAGAACCTGACGTGAAAATCAAAGAAATTAGTTTGTTGGGCATTGCATCGGAACTGATCAAGAACATTGCCCTCTGCCGTTTATCTGATGTTCACTTTCCGGTCGGGCCGTGGTTACGTTGGACAAACCACTGCGACAAATTTTAGAACACAGGCACGTGTTATGTGAATTCACCAATCCTGTCCTTCTGGGCTTGAAAGCGGCGTTCCACTCAGTCGATCGCGGAATTCTATGGCGCTCTCTCACTGGAGAGAAATTTGTTTCACCTATCGAAATTATGTATGGGAACAACCAATGCCGAACTCGCGCTTACGGCGATCTTTCACCCCATTGCACGTGTCCTTCAGGCTTGCCCCTTCACGTTTTCTTGTCAACTTTGTTATCGAGTTGGTTATGAAGATATCCCTGTCCTCATGTGAGAATAATGTCTCTAAGACAGGGAACTGCTTGACTTAAAATAAACGGACAAAGTCGTGCTACTGAACGAGGGACAAAGTGAGTTGCAGGTTTATCTCGCCCGTTTGTATGACAGTGAAGGTATGTTCAAGATACGTTTTGCAAATTCAAGACATGCGATGGGTGGAGGATGGAATGGTGCTTGTTACGACGCACAGGACTCAAGCTAGGCCTTCACTAGTTGAACACAGAAGACGGAGCCTCACGAGTAACATGTGTTGATACACAGCACAATGGCCAAGAAGCTAAGCCGGAAGAACATGTCAAGTAAGCTCGGGTCATCACCGCTCATATAGTCTTAAGCCAGGTCGGGCGTCCGACTTCGCGAATTCATGCGAACGTCATAAAACTGACCAATCAGCGGGCAGCAATGGAGAGGCATGGCGAAAATTTAATTAACGGGAAATCGAAAGTAGCGGAAAACAAGAAAACGACATAGTTTTAGAGAAAGATAACAGAAAAAATAAAATCCTCATAAAAATAGGGGAAGACACGGCCGACTCTTCAACAGTGCCCAGTCGATTACATCGAAAAATTCTGAAAATTCTATCTAGTGGACTGCCTTGTGTAGGTACAGTTAAACCACCAGAAATGCCTCCAAGCCACGGTTGGAGACTGGATAATTTGGCTCAGAGTCGCAGTAACGCTCTCGCATTGGAAATCTCTCCTCTTGTATATAGGTGTTCAGCTTGCTATTTTGCTAGAAAAACAATCCAATCAGCTTTCATTCACTTGTCACAGATTGTTTCTAACAAAGACCGACCCAAAAAAGTGACTTTCGTGTGGGGAACATAATTACAGCAACGGCTAAACAAAAGATCTGCAGAGCTTGCCAGCCGAAGGAATAAGCGATTGTAGACAAGCAACAGTATCGCGGAAGTGGTTTTTCATTCGATGTGCTTCCTCTCTAATAAAATACCACAAAATTCCGTCGGTGCCAGTGCAATGCGGCGAATATGGCCCACCACTCAATACGGTTATGGTTCAATGCTTCGCTTTGAGGCACTTCGTTAGCAGATGAGTATCAATCAACGTTCTCAGCAGTAGGTTCCGCTGCACCCTCAAAAAAGCGTTCGGCACATGATCTGAATTAGTCAGAAGGCGTGTCCCAAAGGCTTGTGAACGCCCTGTTGCCCTGCAGACCAGGTCTTTTGACCTAAGGCTCGTGGTGGGGTTCCTGTGTTAGTCCGGGTGGCATAATGCCCACAAAAGAACCGTGGATTGCGAAGGACAATCGGTGACGTAGATGAGCCTCGGAGAGCTGATATGTGCGTCGGGCCCTCACCACCTAGGGCAATCTTGTGCAAGTAAAATAGGAGCCCTAACTGTCCTTAATCGCAGCTGTACTTAATCGGTTTCAGTTTCCCGACCTATTCGTCATATTACGTTAGATACTGACCACTTCGGCCTACCTTTCAGCCGCCACTTGTCTCGATTAACAGCGTACATTGACCCATGAGCGCGCATACCTGATTACCAAATTGTCTCATTCTATTCAAGTCATGTTACCTGTAAAGATTCAGAACTAGGGCCTAACTCACTATGCATAAACATACTGTAGACGATGTTGCGTACCCAATAAACCCCAGACTGTCCTTCGATATCCGGATATCTCATTGACACCACAAAAATTTCAAACCGGCAAATACCAGGCGACGACTCTTTGTTTAGTAAACGACCACAGTCATTTTTACTGTATGTTCGACAAGTGCGGTGCAACAGGTGGTCTTTGGGTCTGCTGGGCTGGGAGAGAGGGTACCCTCAACCACGACCTTGGAGGTTGGAGCGGAACAGAACCAGACAACCAAACTTGTCTACCTAATAAACACTCCCTTCAGAAACAAGGTTCGGCTTCCAACCAACCCAGTCATGTAGCGACTCGATACACTAAGATAGTACAAAACGCAACGCCGTGGTGACGGTCGCAAAATACTTGCAACCTACCTGGAATTTTAACCGGCTGGAAAAATGAGTGAACTAATGAAACACTGAAGTTCAGACAACAGAAAAATCCGAAACCTTTCTCGGTACTGCTTTCCAATGAGAAGAACAAACCAAAAAAAATAATGCATTCGGTTACACGGCCTAGATGTCCACAAAGGCTAGAGACAAGTGGAAGTTCCGCACCGAAACAAGTAGCTCACCTGGTGCAAGGGGTACCGAGGCGCATCCGCAACACAAATGGCCGCACCAGCCTTGATAAGTATTTTGACCATTTGCAAATGGCCCAGTTCCACTGCTAGATTGAGCGGACAGACTCCACCGATGACCATACTTGGGTCAACTTTATTCGGATAACTGAATAAATATTGCAGTGTTTCCATATTGTTGCTCCGGATAGCACCACGCAAAAGCCACGGAATTTGTGACTTGCTTATTCGAGGTTTATGCCGTTGCTTTGAGTACCTTACTCCCATTGCAATCTGTTTTGGAACTCACCAAAGCAGTGAAATGAGTAGAATTCTAGCTCAATGCTCCTTTACGAATTGAAATCCGTTTCACGAAGTTCCATCACGTCTAGGCAGAAAAATGAGAAGAAACATCGGCATGCTTAGCGTGAACAGAGGGAAATTTGCTGTTCTTCCTAATCAACTATTAAAATTTAATTGCATAAATATATATATATATGAATTGGAAGAAAAGGAAAGCAAATCTTTAAAAACAATCAACTTCCATCTCTGACTAGCCCTTTCGTAAACTATATCTTTCATTTTACGAAAACGATAGATCTCGTTAGCGTCTGGACTAATTACGACTAAAGTCTCAAGAGAGAGAAAACGAGTTCCGCGCATTTATGTGCAGTCACCGTGACAGGCGGATCGATAACTGACCCACCGATTGGTATATGACAGGCGACAAACCAGTGAACATCTACAAGGGGAAATCATTCAATGTTTCGCAACCGTGCCGGTCTCCCTGCCTTCCCAGCGAAACCATTAATTTAAAGACTTTGACCAAGGATACCAGAGAACAACGCTTCAATTTTGAATGCCTGCAAAGCAACATTCAAAAAACAAATGCTGTAAGAATTTTACTAGGTGCTGTTTCCGGTCGAAAGTTGTTGTACACCACCACAATTAACGGCGGCATATCAACTAAACTTATTTTACCTGACTGTTTTGAACATCATTAAACTATGATAAGATCGACTTGACTAGAACGGGAATTTACAAAGCAAGTACTGGATCTTGAAAATTCCGTTCATATTAGTGTGATATAATTATCACTTGTTTTCCTGTGACGAGCTTGACGCACGACTACAGTGGATGAGGCATACCACTTAATCCCCATCACATGGGGATGGAAGGACCGGCAACCATGACTTTGAAAATTGGAGTGTCAAAAGGCAACGTAAGGTCTCACTAGATCAGGTGTGGTAACGAGCCCAGCCACGGTGAGTGGTCACCTAGCATCATAGTAACCGGCCGACCCAGGATCCCAATCTCCGATCTTTTTGAGGTTAGTTAATCCGCTTGACCACCACCGCCTGATCTCTCACTACTTCTCATTCATCCTCCCTTCGACTGAACGGTGTTGAGGAAGTTGGCAAAGGGAGAACACAACGCAAGATTATTCGGTGCGAAAACTTATATTCCGCATACGTCTGGTTACAGACTGAACCTTATCATCTCCAAATTCCTAGGCAGAGCGGGTATGAGTGACCAAGGCTCTTAGTTCTCTACTCACTCTGAACTCCTCTCGAAACGTACCCAACTGACCGTGCACCTTAGATAGCCCCTGCTGACGAATTCCTACTCACCACGACGAAGCAGTATTTTCACTAAATTGCGAGAACAAAGGTGAATGCCCGACGATCTCAATCGGGTTGATTGATATTTGATAATCAGTCTAGGAGAGATGGCTAAACCCCGATTCCAAACTAACCATGCGCGGCGTAAGAAACCCATACCAGTATGCTTACCGACATTTGTGTTGGACGGATGTACGCAGCATCCGGAATGTCTACCACCAACCAAAGGGCACGTGAACAGACCAATCAGGTACTGATTCTCAGTGGACTACGAGATTCTCAAATCGTCCTGCTATCTTGTAGGTCGGACAGTTAGGTCAAAGACTTGCAGCAGGGTTCCCCAATTCAACTCTCCACTTCAGTTTGGGTAATCGGATAGTACCAGGCCTATTGACGAACCACGGACTTCGATGGACAACCGATGGTGTTCAAGTGGAGAATGAAAGAGCCAGCACATACGGAGAACTACACACATCTCCTTGCCTCAAACAGTTTTTGCCATTTGCTATGCTTTTGACGCCACATTATCTGTGCAACTCTGCGTATACACATAAATATACATATACATATATATATATATATATATATATACACTCCTGTTGCTACAGATTCGATTCTGGTGAGAAATATCAATCAATTCGGAGTGTACAAGTATGTGGATGTTTGGACAAGAGAGCATCGGGTACGCATACCTGACGAGCGACAATAACCGCGAAACCGGTCGTGTGCTCCCGGGCTAATTTTGTTTACGCATCCAGATACTACTTCCTGCTTATATATATATATATACATACGTATATTCTGGGGCATTCTGCCCTCGTTCCTAAGGTTGGCTCAGCCCAACTGACAAACAATTATCAACGAATCACAGTTGTGATTCTTCTGTGGACTCTTCGACGAAGAACTTACATACACACTCCTGTTGCTACAGATTCGATTCTGGTGAGAAATATCAATCAATTCGGAGTGTACAAGTATGTGGATGTTTGGACAAGAGAGCATCGGGTACGCACACCTGACGAGCGACAATAACCGCGAAACCGGTCGTTTGCTCCCGGGCTAATTTTGTTTACGCATCCAGATACTACTTCCTGCTTATATATATATATATATATATATATATATAGAGAGAGAGAGAGAGAGAGAGTTGAGAAGGCGTACACTGGGTTAATGCTTTTATATATACGTACGGTCTGTTCGGCGATCGTCTTCATGGTGGAAATAGATCACGACAACGGTCCGCTGTTCCTAGACGTGCTCGTCACATGAACAACTACAGGCACACCGGAAACATCGGTATACCGCAAAAACACGCACACAGATCAAGTCCTACAGTTTCAATGCAACCACCCAAGCTGCCACAGGAGAAGCTGCATCAAGACACTTCTCAAAGGAGCACAATCCCATTGCAGCACTGTGGAAATGTCTGACAAGGTCAAAGTTTGTTCCTCCGCGTTTGCCTCAGATTCCATTTCTATCTTTTCGCCCTTCTCTCCTGTTCCCACCCATACTTATCTTCTTGTTATAACTTCCAGAAAAATACTTTAAGTTCTGAACAATCTGAGTGTCACAGCAAGACTGCACCTTGACGTCGTGTGACGGCTTGCGTGTCTCCTTGACCCAACGCGCTATACAGGTTGGCTTATCTCAAGCCGAAGATCCAATCGTCCCTGGAACGTCAATGGGTAGAGGCCTGACGAAGTAGTCCCCTGGTCCTCCAAGTCGGGGGTTGGTCTGAGATAGCAGCTCAGTCGGAAAAAAGAGTCGAAGAATAATTTACCCAAGTAGGTGGTTTTCAACTCAACTATACCCCGCTGCCTTGCGGTCAGGTTTTCATCAGAACCAAAGGTTTTGGTTGAGAATCCTAAACGTTCTTGTGCTTAGCGACTGAAATCCCTAGCAACACCCGTCCATCAGTTCCAATGAGTTACACGCCCACAAATAGTTCCATACTGCATTGTTCGTCGCGCAGGGCAATCAGGACCGCGCTGTCCGTTGTATCGAGCGGGGTGGGTAGTGATAAGTGTGCTACTGCTCAGTTTCCTTCCTCTTATTTAACCTCTCTCTCCCGTCTCTAGCCCGATCCCTTTGCGCGCTCTGCCTACCCATAGTGTCCCCACGGACCACAAGCCCGAAACTCACAACGGTTCATGGTTAAATAGTGCAGTACGTGGTTTTCAGTCTGTTAGCTCACATTTTCCAAGCCTCGTCAGCCTCTGAATCTCGGTTCTTTCAATGTGCACCCTTTAATGCAGGCTGTCCAACAGACATGTTTGGCTCTGACAGTGATTTCACTTTCGATTGATGTCTGCTGCGTGAGTGAGGCACGAATTCAGGATTCGAGTAGAGTAATTCAACTGTGACTGCAAAAAATGTCTCCTCAAGATATTTCCTTCACACTTCAGGAAACGAAGCAGCTCAAGCTATGGGTCAACGCGTTGTACGAATAGTCTTGAGTGATAAGACTGAAGCAGCTCTTCTAGAGTGGTTCCCGGCTAACAGTCGCTTATGCGCCGAGAGACTGCGGGGATCAGTCGGCGTCCGGAAGGATAGTAATGTTAAGCGTGGTTTATTTGTCACCTCTGCTTGCGCTCCAACAGACTGCAGCACTGATATGTAAAAAGACGAGTTTTACGATGACCTCGTCACCCTTGTTCGAAAGAGCAAAGGGTCTGACATTGTTATGGTAGCAGGTGATTTTAATGCACAAGTTGGAAGACTTAGTGCATCGCAGTCCTGCTTAGGTGGGCGGCGCGCCTTGCCAAATCAGCGAACAGATAATGAGGAAAGACTCCAGTTTTGTACAGGCAATCGTTTATTCCTATCTAGTACGAATTTTCGACACAGTTCGCGTCGCACAACGACATGGCGTTCTAACTCGACAAGCAGTTTGAGTCAGACTGACCATATCGCAGTTAGCTACCCAGAACTGTAGATCATACTCGACCACGTACGTCGAATCGGACCATGCCTTAGTTTTAATGCGATTTTTGGTGCAGCTCAACGGCCATCGACGCAGGCCAGAAACCCGACTGGCTGTCGAACGTCTATCTGATTCGGCTCTTCACAACAGTTATGAACAGAAACTATTCGAGGAACTTAGAACTACGACGAGCAACAGTGTAGATGAGCAGTGGGATCAAATCAAGCAGGCGATGTATCTGGAAGCAGATTTCACCTATGGTCATAGATCCACCGTTCATCAGACACTAGATCTCACCAGGGTCACTGGGTCCAATGGAGCAAAAATGCCAGCTCCCTAACTGCAAGGTGAATGATGTGCGTCGGCAGTTGCAGCGTCAGTTGACCATAAGCTTTAGGAATGACCGCGAAAACTGGTGGGTTAAGGTAGCCGAAGAGATGGAAGTGGCGTCCGCTTCAGGTAACAGTCAAAGACTGTTTAAGCTTATACGCGACAGCGGTGGGCGGCGAACTCCGGTTAGTGAAGTCGTGTGCGATAAAAATGGAGAGCTCGTCCATCGTAGGCAGGAAAGACTGGGCCGTTGGGCAGAGCATTTCAAGGATCAGTTTAGCTGGCCACACACTAACGTATTTAGCCCGACGTCTGGAGCTGTGAATCCTTGGGAGGTGTCGCTTAATCCCCCGACGGAAGTGGAAGTGCAGTCGAATATTCGGCTTCTGAAGAGGGGAAAAGCAGCCAGTCCCGAATACCTTCCCCCAGTTCTCTTCAAATTCGGCGGGTAAGCCCTGGTGAAATCAATTAACTCATTGCTTCATGATATTTGGAACGAGGAGTGTATTCCTTTATCGTGGGGCGAGTCACTGATTGTACACATCTTCAAGAAAAGCGCATGGAGTGACTGTAGCAATCATCGTGGCATTAGTTTAATTCCGATAGTTACCAGGGTGTTGACTTTGATAATGCCGCGCCGTTTGACACCGATTCGCGGGAGTAATATCCGCGAGCAGCAGGCCGGATTTCGTCCAGGTGGAGGTTGCATCGACCAGATATTCACTCTCCCACAGATACTCGGAACACGACACATGCACCGCCGCCCTAGGATCGCAGTCTTCCTCGATTTGAAAGGCGCTTTCGACTCCTATTCAGTGCTCTCCACCGGAGTAGTACGCCAGCGAAGTTCGTAAACCTTTTGCGGGCATTGCACTCGCATAACTATGGTCGCGTTAGGGTATATGGCGAACTATCAAGTTCATTCAAAACGACTAGTGGCGCTCGATAATGGTGTCTTATCTCTTCATTCCTGTTCAACCTCGACATGGACGAGGTGATGGAAGATGCTTTAGAAGGTCTTCAGGATGTAGAAATCGAACTGGGAAGTGGAGGGAAGCTGTGACCTAGACTACGCAGATGACGCTGTGTGCCAGTCTGCGGACCATGAACAACAGGCATTATACAGACTTTCAAGATCGGTCGCTCGGTTTGTCATGTGCTTTGCGCCTTCAAAGTGCAATGCGCTGTTGCGGGACTGGACTGCACTACTACCGAACTTGGTGTTGAGCGGAGAGGAACTAATGATGGTAGACCGTTTTGCCTAACTTGGTCGCTGCGTGTCGAACGATGGTAGCTCGATAGTAAAGATAGACATGCATATACCCGAGGCTCAGGTAGTCTACGCTGCACTGAATCACTTGTGGTGTCGACCTGATATTTCACTGAAGTCGAAAAGTCGTGTGCTGTTCCGCAGTGCGTTCAGTTCTGTTGTACGGTTGCGAGACATGGAGTATGCGCGTAAGAGGCTAGAGGTATATACGTAGTATGGCTAGGATTGGATGGAGTGACCGGGTGAGTAATGTAGAGGTCAGGTGCCAGCTCTCAAGATACATTGTTTCAGCGAATGAAACTTGGTAGACTGGGCCCGTTGGGTCACATGTTGCGTATGGCGAACACACGTTTACCATGTCGTACCCTGTTTTGCTTTCCTCCCAGAAAGTCGAGGGAGCCATGTGGAGGTCAGCAGATGACGTGGCAACGTGAAATGAGAAAATGTACAGCAAGCGTAAGTAACGGAGGTGTTCTACTTCTTTGTGGTTGGGGTCCGAAAGACCCGGCACCTAGATGGCTGGAGACACTGAATGAGATGGCAGTGAGCCGTGAACAGTGGCGATCGTTGTCATTTTCTATTGAATCAGAATGATTGAAAACACGTACGTTTGTACAGTTAGACTATATTCCATTTGTCGGTTGCAGCGGCATCTTACCTTTTCCCGCCTGTGTAGGTACACTCCCTGTTCCCCTTGGATATTCATCCATTTTATAGGAACTTGTAACTCTGGAGAAAAGACAGCGGTCAGTGAGGCTTGCCTTGCTGTTTACCGCTGAACGATAATGATGACGATGAAACCTATAACGAGGAGTTAAATGCAAGTTAGCGTTTCTTGAGATCGCGAAACAGGCGTTCACTTTAATTAAAGATCCTATCATCAAAACAGCGTCATTCACACACACCGGCCCTTCAGCACCCATATCCCTGATAACCGAAGCCTCAGACACTGCAGTCGGAGCCACATCTCAGCAGTACACCGACGGTTCTTGGAAGCCTTTAGCATTCTTTTCCAGGCGGCTGCAGCCGGCAATTAGATAGATAATGCTTGGTTGGCAAGGAAATGCTCACTGTCCTCCTCGCTGACAAGCACTTCGGACACGCATTAAAAGGTCCCTAATTCAAGATGTTCACAGGGTACAAACCTCCGGCTTACGCGTTGTATTCAGCCCTTCGCTCGGTACTCGCCGCACGAAATTCGCCACCTAGACTGGTTCACAGCTCACTGTGGACAAACATGTACCTGGGGCAGACAACTCCGTCAATGATCCACTTTTCCGTATACACCAGCTTCTTTTGTTTCCAGCACCAAGCATCAATCTCGACGCAATGGCACAAGCCCAGGTGATGGATCCTGACATCAACCAACTTCGACAGGATAACGTCTCCAACATAGCAGCTGTATCTATCAGTGTCACAGCATACAATTTCTGCGACATCGCAGGGTTATCCGAGGCCAGTGGTACCAATAGCTTACAGTTACCATGCATTTCTTGCGTTACACAACCTTGCCCATCCGGATTTGGCTGCTACGGCGAGGCTGGTGACCGAGCGTTTTGTGTGGTTCGATGTTAAGCGCGACATGTGTCAGTGGTCTCGCGCCCGTTTCCAATGCCAAAGAGTAAGTATGTCGACATACCAAAGCTTTGCTCGCTAAGCTCCTCGAGCCCACTACGTACATGTTGACCTCGTAGGGCCTCCCCCGCCATATCACGGCTACTTCTACATACGCACCTGTGTAGGCCGATTCACTTGCTGGCCACAGGCCATACCAATCCCCTGTCCTACGTCAGAAGGCGGCAGCAAACGCCATGGCCCGTTGGGTGAGTATATTTGGTTGCCCTGTTGTAGTGATCATCGACCATGGCTGACATTTTGATGGGGGTTCCAAAACTTGGTTCAAACGCTGGGTTGTAACAAATGCCTACCAGCCCCAAGCTAACGTTCGGTTGAAAGATTTCACCGGCAACGAAAAGCCTCTCTGCGAGTCGGGGCCAATCCGCCTTGGAGCGAAATTTTACCGTTAGCTTTTTTAGGTCTTTCGGGCTCTTTTAAAGAAGAAATACGCATCACCCCAACGAGCTTGTGCTCGATTGTACGTCTCGCCTCCTCGCAGACCTGGTGGCGCCATCGAGACGCACGCACTCCAATTACGTTGACCATGAAAAACATCTCACATAGCACATGCGAATGCCTCAAGCTAGTTAACCACGGGATCAATGGACTTCGGGGTACATCCCAGCCGCACTGAATACTTCAACCCACGCCTTTGTCCATCTTGACGGTGTTCGACCACTATTGCAACCATCGTATGCCAGTCCGTTTTGTGTGGTAAAACGCGGACCCAAAACGTTTGTTTTTGACATTGAAGGTCCACGTGACCATCGATCGCATGAAACCTGCAAATGTGGAAGTTGGACTGACCGACGCACTTCCTCATCTGAGTCTCACTATCCCGGTAGAATCCAGCCGCTACCAGCGGTGCCCGTGGGGACTTCGGATGGCAACAGACAGCGACAACGATCGCACCGGAAGTACCGGACATAAGGAGAAGCAGCAACAACTAGCACCCATGTGACCATTGAAAGAGCAGCGAGTTTTTCCACTGGAGAGCGACAACAAGGCACCGGGACAACAAGCTTCCGGCTTGGCCTATATGATCCTAATCATAGCCCTAGGAAGAAGCCCCGGTAGCGGAACGTCGAGTCGTTCTTACAGATCGCTCGTTTAACTAAACGTTGACCACCCAACGCGGTTACCATTCCCACGTTGCTCGTGCACGCTTCCTTCGCACGCTCTCATCAAATATAATCAACCTCTAACCGTTCCCGACCGATTCAATGTCTGGGTTGTCAGTATTGCGGCCGTACGCAGTCGAGGAAGAGTGACGAAGAAGTGGTCACAACGGTTAGGGGCTAGCAAACGTAATACAAGATCCGCGATAAAACAATTGGTATTACAAACCTGTTTGGAGCGAAATATTACCGCAGAGTTACAGTGGTGAAACGCAGCGAAATCAGGTAATGCAGCAGTCCGAAATAATATGGAATGCTCACGTAGTAAGTGTCTCCCGCCGTGAAAGAGACGAATATTCTACCAATGAAAAAGCAATGGTACAGGGTAGACACTATTTATAGAGATGGATGCCACTGTGCATAAAACCGGACGCTGGATGCGCGTTTTCTCTTTGGATAACTTCTGTCTCCCGCCAACTGAACTGAACTAAACAAACGGCGGTCCCTTTAATGCGAATGGACAGTGCTCCTCCAAGAAAGTGCAAATGATCAGATCTGCAAGGTATGATAGAGGAGACCTCGTAAGCCGGGGCTCACTAAGTGAGAGGGTCGACAGGGCATAACTCACTGAACGGTAACACAACACCCCCCACTACACCAGGAGGGGCATTCGGACAGTCCGTAATCACACAACGACCGCGTCCGTATAGAAATATTGTATTTTATTCCAGTTCCAGTTCTAGCTAGATTACAGGACTATACGGCGAGATGCCTGATCTTCCACTTTCTGGAACCGAGAGCTCGTTGAATCATGCGATTCTTCGACAAAGGGAGGATGGAAGCCGTCTTCATTTCCTACAAGGGGAGAACAATTACTGAGATGCTTTCATCCCGACCACCTCCTCAGCCCCGCAATTCACATACTGTCCTCTCCAAACACAGCTAGCCATGCATTTTCTAGTGTCCGTTTGAATTCGCGCACCAATCCCAACCCGACCACTTTCTCCGGTAACTTATTCCAGCCATTCACCACGCGTACGGCAAACGATTTGCCCTTTATCCAAGAGATTGCGCGCTCGCGCACGATTGTTTCCCCGCTGCTTCTTAGTGTATTCTTCCCCTTTATCTGGAATAGGGCTCCACAGTGACCCCGTATCTCGGCCAGGCACTCAAAGATCTTGAAGGCCTGTATTAAGTCACCTCTTTCCCTAATTCCCTCTGGGAAGTGCGAGTCGAGATCCCTCAGCCTCTGCTCATATTCCATGTGCCTCAAATGCCCAAACCATAGTTTAAAAACAAGCTGTACCTGTTCCGGAATTTTACTACATCTTACCATGTGTGATCTCCATGCCTGGGCGCACTATTCCAGGTGTGGTCTGACAGGTGACTTGAAAAGCGGCAGAAGATCGTTGGGTCTCGTAGACTCTACAGTCCTCCTAAGTTGGTGTAAGACACATTATACCTTCTTGGCCGCCTTCTGCCATTGCAGGCCAGGTTTGGAGTGTCGCACTCACGACTATCCCGCGGTCCCTTGCTTTCTGAGGTTTTTTCCATTGTTGCCTGATGCCCATGTGGGCCCACTTGGCGAGGGTAATTTGCTTCTTCCATGAGCCGCTGACATTCGTTTAAGTTCACCGGAAGAACCCAACTTACCGACCATTCGTAAACTTTATCCAGATCTCTCGGGAAAGATTCCATGCTTGTTGTTCTTTATAGTTTGCTGTCGTCAGCAAACATGAGACAAGGGCCTTGTGCTATCCAGTTATTCGCCGTAGCATCCAATCTGAAGACCTTCAAATTTTGGCCAAGAAGCCTATTGTTCATGGAATCAAAGACTTTCTGAAATTTCAGATATCACACTTCCACTTTTTGCTCCTGTCCATCCTACCTGTTACTTCTTCCAGAAAGCCTGTTAAGTTGAACAGTCGGCAACGTTTGCGCCTGAAACTGTGTTGCTCTACCACCATTAATTTGTTGGTCTCCAGGTGATCGACTATCCTGTCGCGAAAACTTTTTCAAGAAGTTTCAGCATGATGGATGTCAGGTTCGCCGGTCCATACCTCCTGCAGTTGTCTCCGTCCTTGCATCCATGCACCGATATGACTGTCGACGCCTACCAGTACGAGGGGAGCCGCCCTTCATCCAGTGATGCACTGAAGAGCTGGGTACGAGGTTTCACCAAGACCTCCGTCGGCGGCTTTAATAGCGCTGGATGGATCTCATCAGGTCCCGCCGCTTTCGACGCGGGTATTTTTAGGCTGTCCCACACTTCCTCCTCCGTGATCGCTCCGTCCGGCACCCCCACCATAAGGCTGGCGGGACTTGGTGTTTGTCCCTGCGTCCCTTGGCCCCGCCTGTTTACTGCCTGAAAAAAATCCAACAGATAGTTGACTCCCCTCTGTCTGTCGGGCGCTCTAGTGCCCTGGTGGTTTTTCACACTACGTACGGCCCTTCGCAAACCAGCCTTGGACCGCGAGTAATTGTACTAGGCTTTGAGGTTGCTTTAAGCCGCCCCAGCGGTCCACTCCTGGTATTCACTTTGGCACTGTCATTGAATGTTTGACTTTCTCTTCCTCTCCGCTATGTACCTCAGATAATCTCGGTAGCCTTGTGCATCCTTAAATCTCACGAAAGCTTTATATTTCCGCTTCCTGGCTGTCGTGATTTCATTCCTCCACCATGGCAGTAGCCTATTTCGCTTGATTCTATGAAGAAGTGCAACTGAGTCTGCTATTGCTAACAGGTTGCTCTTAATCGCTTCTTACTGACGATCCACGAAGTTTCTAACTCGGTTTGGAGACTCAAGTACAGCAGCCTACTTCTATCTATTCCTGAGGATTTTCTGTCATATTCATCGGGGCAACCAGGCCCTGCGGGTTCAGCCACATGCGGACTAAGGCGTAGTCGCTCCTACATATCTTCCAACCCAGGGCTCCTTATGTCCCCCGGTGATCTCGTTAGCACCAAGTCAGAGGTTGAAGATAATTGCCCGAATCTCCATTGATTTGCTTGGGTAACGTGTTGGACCACCCATTTTTGTGCACGAACTACCGCAGTTGATGCCCGAAATATGCCTTCTGGGGCTGGCCTGCAAACTCGGTCACTCTCAAAGACGTTAAAATCTAACGGTACGGGAAGACTGCCGACAAACTCTGCAACCACGCCGAAAAGAAGAAACAGTCAAGCGTACTCTGCTGGCGTCGACCCCGGGCTAGGATACACACCTATAACTGAGATCCTCGAGCCGCAAGTTGCGATGTTGGCTTCCAGAGCTTTTATGTCTGGGGCCTGCTGTTTGTGGCCCTCCTGCGCATCATGTTTTTCAGCCACTGGTATCAGCTCTCCGCCTCCTATTCTCCCGTTTGCTGTATCAATTCTAAAGAACCAATAATCCCGCGTCAATAAATCACTGCCGCAACTGTGTCTCAGTGACAGCCACCACATCTCCATCCAGAGTCCTGTATAGTAACTCCGGCCACCTATCATGCGCACTTGCAGCGTTCTGTTAAGTCGCCGTTCCCTCGGCCGCTGAACGTACGGGGGTGTCGCATGCTCGCTACTTTCTCCGGAGGCCCTTGCCCTTTTTTGCTCGATAGTTGAAATCCCCGCCATCACCCCACGCTCACACACTCGTCATTTTGGCTCTCCCGGCGTATGGCAATCACGAGTGTCGGGTCCAGACATAGTGGCCCAAAGTGCTCCAGCACACTGCGTTCACCTCCAGCCCTGCTTTAAGGAGTGGCATTCAGTTGCCGTCCTTCACTCAAAATTTGTATTCTCAGCTTGAGGACATGCAGCCCGACGGTGTTGAATCCTCCCTTTTTATTCTTAGCTTTGATCGTATGGCAGTATCATGCTGCTCTATGGTAGTCACCCTTCCGGTGATCGTCTTTATTCTACCGGCCGATTCCAAGAACCTGTCTCTATGCCGTGGATTACGGAATTCCACCAGTGTTAGCCGTGGGACCCGGCATCCAGAGTAACTGGCTCCCTGCTATCTTTCCAGGCAAAGTACACTTTTGATAGCAACCTCATCGGCATCTCTATTGTTCGAAGCAGGTTTACTACGTGGTACCATGCCGACATTCCTCTCTGCTTCCCCGCCTTCTTGAAGGGCTCCAGAATCCCATGGATGACGACAATACGATTTCTAACAAATGCGGTGTCGCTGTAATTTTGCACGCTATTTAGCTTCCGACTCACCTGGTGCAGGGTTTGCTTTACAACTCCCTCCTTAACCTTGTGCTCATTTCTAAGTATTTTCTGGCCGGGTCAGTGACTTTTGCTGCTTTCGGGATTCTTGCGTCTGTGCGCCTGCACTCCCTCTTCATAGGACACTTTTCCTTGTTGTTCTAATCCTGATTTGCTCTTCTCCCTTGCCTCTGTTCCCCCAGACAGTACTTCCGCTTCACCGCAATTTATGGGCACAACCCCGAGGGTTCTATAAATTCCGGCCCTGTCCGGCCGACAGAGTATGCGCTCGTAGTCTCCTCATTTACTGCCGGTGCCCCATCCTCTTCCTCCTTGCCGCGCGAACGGCTATCTTCACTTTCTGAGGCATCTAGTAAACCATTTCTGACAGCGTCGCTCAGCTCGATGCCCACCCTATCATTTACCTTCGGCGAGGCTTGTAGTTGGCATAACTCAGTGTTCCCCAGGATTTCACTCGGTATGAGTTTTCTCATGCTGGGAAAACCCAGCTTAGCTTGTCGTGTTGATGGAACAGCTCCTAAATGTTCTTCCCCATGCCTCACATGCGCAAAGTAGCCGCTTACTGCATTTGTGACATAGAATCCCTGTTACTACCTTGCTTTTGGGGCGTCCTTTCCAGGGCTTCTCACTGAGCTTCTGGGCCGTATTCCCTTTCCAGTCGGCCTACCCATAGAATATGGCAGCCCTGAGTCAAGTAAAATTGGAGGCAAAGATACCAACTCTGGACTCTAGTCGAGAAGGGCTGCCGTTCGGGAGCAAAATTTATCCGGTCATTTACTTTGGTGCACTCTTTATTTCCGATTGTTGACATGCGACCCAGAAATGCCCTATTCGTGACCTTCCTTTTAATAAACAGCGGGCTACACCGTGGTATAGCGCATAGTAAAAAATGTCGCATTTCAAGCAAAAAATTTGAGGGCAACAATAGAGTTGGGGAAAAACTAAATGAATACATTAAGAACACACTTATCGCTTTGTAAATGCATATTTAGGAAATAACCATAACATATTACGATAGGTCGCTCAGAAATTCGGCTGAAACCCGATCACGGTTTGTCAAAATTTGTGCGAAATATGGGACAGCGGAATTCCTACTGAGGGTGTGGAAAGAAAAGCGGGTCGTGTGCGAATGCGAGAGCGGTAATTTTAAAGATCGTTGTGCCGAGCATGCGTGGGATTTAAAAAAATTTTGTGAGCAAAGTTTTCACATGCTGATAAGTGTTGCCCAAAAGCGATCAGGGGACAATTCAGTTTGTGGTGCGAAGTGACACACGAACAAAAATTGATAGTCACCGACGGAGAGATTTACACTGTTTTTAAGTAAACCTAGAAATATAACTTGACGACATTACAAAGGACTGGAAAAACCCATTGGTGTGCAAATCTGGAGATAGTGTTTTGTTTTACCCCGTAAGGCCATAGGTTCCTGGTTTGAAATGACAGCCAACGCAACGTTTTTACACGGGTAGAAATGTGAGTAGTCCACCAAAACTTTTCACCAATAGCAACTCCTAGATATCTCACAGAATCATCCCTAGTAACTGTTTTCCAGTTGATGAAAGACGTTCCGGGTTGGTTGGCCTACCGGGGAAGAGAGAGCAGGCATTCGAAACATTTGAATGTTTTGAGATTTAAACCAACTCGTGCAAAGAAATTGAACGGAAGGTAGGTTGTTGGGAAAACTTTGGAAATCATGTTAGAAAATGCTTGAGAAAGGGCAAAACCATCAGCATACTTGACCAGATGACAAATTGAGCTAGTTGATAAATCGCCGATGTAGGTAGAAAAGAAAAGCGGTGAAAAAACAGCACCCTGTAGCACTCCCGTGTTGTTAATCAACGGTTTTGAAACTTTACCGCCCATTCGTAAGCACTGGGCTTAGCTAGTTAACTAATCGGACAGCAATAGTAATAAAAGCGTGGAACAACCAAATATTCTCATTGGTGAAGTAGAAAAGACCGGGGGACTGAACCAAATGACGACGAATAATCCAAGAAGGCACAATGGACGGGTTTCATCGATGCGTTTAAGGACCTACAAATGTGGTGAATGAGAAGCGACAGCGTCCAAACTGAATCTTTTATATTTATAACTGAAATGGTCCTCAGGAGGATGCATAAAATAACGCGGGCGCTTAAATAAGAAAACTCCGTCAGTTTGAGACCAGTAAATGTCAAGGTGATGGGACAAAACCATTTCACTAAAGCAATAGAACTGTCAGATTGAGGGATGGGGATAATAGTGACGGGTCCCCAGAAGTCAAAGAAAGAAGCCGAGATTAATGATCAGTTAAGCAGAGGAATGAATGCATTGGTCAGAGCCACATCACCATGCGTTAAAAGAACTGAGGACAGGCTGTCAGGATCAATTCCTTTGGTTATTTTAGAAACACCCGTAACTGTCGTTTCATCACACCGACCAAATATGCCTGGTGTATAAGTGGAAGGATACTGTAGACATCCGCAAAATATTTCACGTTTGTTTCCCACACAACGGTCGAATGCTTTGATATAGGAATCGATTGTCATCATCAGTCGGGAGTTGGCTGACGAATGTAGTGTCAATGCGTTTGAGTGCAGTTTTTATTAGTCTGGAAACGTACCGCACGTTTGAGTCATTACGACATTTGAACAAGTGCCCCTTTCATCTTCCATGAAATTTCAGTTTCTGAGTGGAGATATGGCCATTTGAGACAAGCAGTTTTTCTGAGGTGCAGCAGATATCAAGAATTGCGTTGGCGGCCTATGTGTAAAGTTTTACATTGTCATTGATCAGGGGTTTAAAATAGAAACAGGTGGATGTGAGTGGACTAGATTTCAGGCGAACTCGGATTTGATTTGTTTGCCTAAAGGAATTGAAAGCTGAGCTGGAATACATCTTGGGCCTTAACGAAAGCAAACAATGATCGCTAATTGAAACTGGAGCACGCAGTTTCGGGTAAATTCAGTCGGAGTAGTTGGTAATAACTCTTTAAAATGGGGCCACCTCTGGTGGGAGAAATGCAAAGGTCAGTCACGTCAAACACAGTGATAAGGTAAATGCATGGCTAAAATCGCTTACGATAATACGCAGACTATTCGCAAGAAGAGGAACGATAAACGTTAGAAAGGAGTCGAAATAGATGCAATATTTTTGCGAGCTGAAAACGGCAATGTATAAACTGGTTGTGATAGTGCTGTTATGACTAGAAAACCTCGGATGACGCCTTGTCACGAGACAGTCAGTTTCGTTCAGCGATTAAGGATAAACAACTTCGGACTTGCCAAAACGGAAGGAGTCTATTTATGTTGTAACACCGCCCATAGTCTTCTTCTTGTCCCAAACTATGTTCTGTCGTTGAAGTCTCCAAATCTTCACCAACACGAGTGAGTCAGCAATATCCGGGTTCAGCCATGGTTCTTGTATGCAGATGCCCAGCATGTGAACATGGATCGGTGGTTGCAATGTGAGGGGCAGGTTAGACGATTTCGTAAAGGGAGAGCGGATGTTGGTACTCAACATTGCCGGAATGGACATCTTTATCTGAAGGGTGCAATTAAGAGCCGCCTGCCAGCCAGCACGAGTCCCTCTTTTAGATCTGTCAGAAGATCGCCAAAGTGCAGCAATACGGGATCCCAATATGTGATGAGTAACGATAGGGTTTTGAGCAAAATTAATTCCGAGTGATTGCATCGTCAAACAAAGGGCATAATCGAGACAAGTATCCGACAACAAAAGAGCAAATTAGGATGGCACCGAACTGTGGAGCAACCAGTCAAAGTGCGCTGAAATGCCCTGAAATGCAGTTCAATTCACGAGTTTTACGAGGATTTCTTGGCCTAGAAAGGTAATGTCCAGCTCTCCAATCGGAATTTTCAGTTCACTGTAATGAAGTAGGATTTTTATCACAATTATTACAGCTCATAATTGTTCTATGTTCGGGAAATCCTGAGTACCTTTGGTCGTCCAGTTCTTTGTTTAAAGTGAATTTGGATACATAACTGCGATTTTTGGCTTTTCTTGTGGACAGTTATTTTTTGCGTATTTGCCTCTTCATGTTTCCAGTTTTTCAGTTTAATGTGGCTTTTAGAAGTATTAATCCATTAGCCCAGGTAACTGCCTTCGAAAAGCTTCACTGTATTGTCGTATCTAATTTCGCGGCATCCATGATAGTGGTGAACATCTATTTAGGTGAGGCTGTGACTTGTCCTGTGAAGTAAAGTTAATTTGCGGATTTTGCAATATCGACTGCCTGACATTCGCCATGCCGCGCACTACTGACGGGCAATGAATGGTGGCTAGTCATTACCTTGAAAATAATCGCTTCTTTTGATTAACCCATCAACGTTATAATGTGCAAACTAGGAAATTAACATCAAAGCAATAAGCGCATGTAATGAGCCTGACCGAAATTTTTGGTAGTATAAGGAGGGTTTATCGATATGCCTGACTGACGTGTGACATTCGGCGCCACAAATAGCCTTAAGCGTAAGTTTAGGTCTGGTGACGGTCTTGACGACATTGTTTGCGTGAACAGGGAGCGCTTGGAATATTGAAGTGACAGAATATTGTAATATTTTGTTCTTTTTGCCGAATATCGTTCGGCATGTGGTTGAGATATGCTGCGAAATGTCGGTGGCGAATGTATTCTTCAGCCTAATTTCGGTAGCTACAGTTTTATGTCGCGTCAGCTGACGCCAGTGGGTTAGATCGGCCAATCTTTTACGCGGGGCCGGCGACCGTCGGGCTACCGGTCTTACGAAGGGCATGTTGACTTCTAATGGAAACTTGAACAAATCGTTGTGTGATGCAGCTTGAGGCGATCGAACGCCGTTCAGACTGCTTATTCTGAATCGAAGCTTCTCCCTGTCGCCTTCACTTGCTGATGGACAGGCGTTGTCATTGCGGTAGCCTATTGTACCAGTGTAGAATGATGGCAAGCGCATTCATCATAGACGCGTGAACCAGTTTTCACCTCCACCAAGAGCGAAATTTTGATAGTTTTGGTGGGATGTTTTTCCCCGCCGTTTTCAAGTTATCTTCAAGTGCCTGGCTTCAGTGGAAGGACATACAGACATACCACGAAAAGAGTTAACGCAGGTAGTCGTTATTTAAAGCAGGGTACTTTTATGAATACTACTTAATGCGTTCTATTCCCGTTTTGCTCAGATTCACGGTTTAATTAGAATAGATAAACGTTGGAGCATTGTGGGAGAATTTATCGGTGGATGCGTCAAGCCAGCTAGTTTCGATTCATCTTCAGACATATTAGGTAGGTATATTAATTTTGCAAGCAGTGGTATAGAGAAACGTCTCATAACAAAAAAATAGTGCGATTCCGTAAACAGCCCTCGCGGGATACAGAACGTTGGCGGCTCTGTTGCGCAAATATATTGATAAGCTGTCAGTAGTCACGCTCACGTGCATTCTGGAACCCATGGTCAGTGCCAATTAGCCACATACTGCTTGAATGCACATTCATTGGGCAAGGGGAGGGGCCGCTGCCGGTGAACAGCTAAGGATGGGGCGCATGACATACGACGATTACCGTCACCTCATAACGGGCGCAGCATAAAGAGGAAAAATTTACTTCTAAGCAAAGGCTGTAGGATTCCCCTTTCCTAGTGCGTCTTCTTTTGACCATAAGTGAGGACGTGGTGGGAGGTTTTTAGGTGAAATGTAAAAAAAACACTGCGTTCATAAGAATAGCTAAAAATTCGTGCCGTGCGCACTGAAGACAGTACCGTGGCGCATACCACCAACGGTTCCAAGGCAAACGCATTCGCCGGGGACCACGGTGCCTGTAGTATGACGGAGAGAACAAAAAGCTGGTCGAATCTGACCCCGGAACATCGTTATGCAAAGCATGTGCCTTCTTCCTTAAGGCGTAAGGCATCCGTTGCTTCTAGGACCTGACGTGGATATACAGGTCGTCGGCGTTTCATCACAGTTTGTTAACTTTGAAAAGCACGGAAGCATGAGCTTTGTCGCCTGTCTACTGCCAGAGGAGAAAGTGGTGTGGTCGTCGGGTCCCGGACGGACACAGCTTGTGCAGACGGAAACCTCTACATGAGGGCTTAGATTAAATTTTGTCAGCGTTGAACCCACTGCCGTTGCTGCAACTATGTAGGCCAGGATCTGCATGTCTGCTTTCACTTTCTATCTGCCAACGGCAGGTAAAACACAAATGATTTCTTTGGCTTTTGTGAAACGTAACGGGGAATTCCACTGGCGGTCTTCATTTGGATCGCAGTTTCACTTCTGGAGTCAAAGACGGCTCCGCCAAAATTCGACAGGAACCCATGGGGATCAAAGGAACAAAGTTGTGAACGCAAACACGGCACCTTTCGGGGCCGCCACTATTTGGTAGAGCACACGGATTGCCAGAATCGGTTGTTCCGTCGGTTGCATCGCTGGAGGCAATATAACACTGGTGCATGAGTCTTCTTTCACGTGCAGTAGAAGGGTGGAATATAGGCCCTTCGAGATTACACATCCATCCAGTTAACCAGTAGTACGAATAACTAATCCTGCTTACCCTATTTAGTTCGATCCCAACTTTACTCATAGGTGCACCAGTGCGAGACTGGGTATGCGTCCCACTGTCTGTTTATTCCTGAAGCTAAAATGCATACACATACATCAGCATGCGCTTTCATAGGCATAATTGTCGTTAAAGCTTTCCTACAGATAAGTGCAACTAGGATTTCACATGGATCTATGGATAAAAGCGTGCAGTTGTCGATATATGCCAAAAGCATACATCATCATGGAAGTGTGCTGCGTGTGCACACAAACGTATACTTGTTCAAAGGGCGCATGGTTACCCAAGTACACCCGAAACATGGTTTACCGTTACATACACTACTTAGCTGAGCATTTGTTTATACCTATAAACACAGATATATTTATCCATATTTAAGTATATAGGCATAAATAAGTGAGTAAATAAGAGAAAGTACTCTTACGTATACCTAAGTGTAGATGTGTAAACATTTCTGCAAACATGATAAGAAAAAATAGGAGTACAATGCCAAAACTAAGAACCGATAAACAATGAGGTCATTTTTTAACGACCATACGGGTTAGGCACGTCAAAACGACATTTTTATTTTTCTAAACTTAGTAACGGAAATCTTCTCCCGCTCTCATCCGCTCCACTATTTTTCACTTTTTAACAAATTTGACTAACTTCTAGCATTAAGCACCTGAAAGTGAATGCAACCTGTATTTGCACATTTGGCGATCTTTATCATGTTGCGTTATCAGGGTTCCAACAATTGCGTACCACAATTTAAAACATCTTGATACCTAACCGTTTCACGGGGTTGACGGATAGTCAGGGTCGTCTAAAAACCGTAATTTTCAAGTGAACCGGATTCTCGTTTCTGGCTAAGCAATGGATCAAGGTCGTCCATATAATTTTATCAACAATGAGTTTTGTGCGACCTTTTTCATGAAAGCTGTTTCGGAAGATAGAATGAGGATGAAGAAAGGTGCAAAAGAAGAGGTTGAAGGAGTTGCCTGCTGGAGATGTGGCACATGTTCAATAACAACTTATGTTTTTAATGTCTGTCGCCGAAGTTTCAGTTATAAATCACCGGCCCGCTATCGCTTTGGAGTGGCCTCAGAGAGCACGTCACTTCATAAAACTCTATCCTTCATAATTAAGTCAAAATGGAGCAAGGCAGTTTTACACTCACCGTGACCCAGATAAAACCAGAGAGTGGGTGGGCGACAGTGATAAACAAATTAAACTGTAACCCCTAGAGAACGGACGAGAACAGAGAACAAAGGTGAAGAAAGAATTAGGAACGATGGCTCAAAACTCGTTAAAGCTAACAACTGGGGCCCGATTAGCAGGACGCCAAATTGCTGTACATTCGCAGAACGTCACAGGAACGGCATCCCGGGATGAATGATGTCCGTCAATGTAAATATGTTTTGTTTAATTGGTTTGCGTCCGCGCTCTTGCATGCGTTAGAAGTAGCGTTCGACCGTTTTGCAGTGTAAAACGTTTTACCTGTTCGTTTCCCTTCCCATCCTCTTACTGGTGAGGATGCTTCTGTCAGTCGCTTTTAGTCTGTCTTTGATTTGTGATTCCCAAAGCCCTGTTTCTCTCCCACATCCTCATCCGAGCTTAGTGCATATCATCTGGTTTTCTACTTTTTCATGGCCGCCGGCTTTCTGCCAGTTGGTTATTTTTTCCTGTTTCCTCATTTCCGTCTCTCCCTCTTTTCTGTCCATTCTTCCTGTTTCTCCGTGTATATCCCTTTATTTGTTGTCCCCCGCCAGTTTTTTGCATATTTTTCTTCTGTGTTTCCTTTCCAATTCGAGAGGAAATTACTATGGGGACCAAAGTTTTGAACTTGAATTGTGTTGATTATTAGGTGTCAGGGCCAAGGAATGGGTGCTATGGTGCTTCCACATGCTACGGCGATCGCCCACCACCGCAGATGGAAGGCGGAAGGCAATAGGTATAGAAGCTGATAAAGTGGGTCCTTCACCTCGGGCGAACGACGAGTGAGCCCCTCTGAAGCGCATAAGCAATTGGGCCTTTGTGTATAGGAGAGCCGAATTATGAGTTATTCGTCCAGTCTTAATTGCTCTGCAATGTTCCACCAAGGTGATCTCCGGAATGGCATCATTCAATGGCCGCAAACGATGCGGCAATGAGTCCAACGCTGACATTGGTGCTTCAAATTGCCCGCTGGGGCATTGCCCAGCTACCTGCTGGTTCATTCGTTTTTGAACACTCCTTCGCTTCCCGCCTGCACGACCAGCTCTAATAATAATTCCTACGAGTGACAATCCGGCAGAGAGGGACTCCTCTCTAACCCTTAGCCCTGGAAGCTCTCTCCAGCTTCAGCCATTGACCGTGATAGAAAGTTTCGAAAGGCTTAGCTTATCGTGACAGGCAAACCTTAGACTTCGACGTCAAAACGAGCTTCTTACTGCTTCCGAGGACGACCTTTGTGGGCAGCAGGAAATTGCTATCCGATAATCAACTCTTGGCCCGCATTTGACCAGACCTCTGCGGCCCCGCTTTCTTTTCGGTGATTCAAGTACCCTTATGTGCACCATACACAGCAAACAGCGGCTCACTAATCCGAAGAAAATCGCTTAATCGTTTAACTCACACTTCTGCTCCACCCTAATTTCTGGCATCATTACCATTTACCTACCGTCTCTAGTCGAACGACCAAACACTTTCGTCCACCTAGTTTAATGCACAGAAACTACAGAATGTTCTCGCCGTCGTCAAAACCCCTTATCCAAATGACTTGGACGGCATCCCTCATGCTCCATTCCACTTCGGCAAGCTTGACATAACACTTTCATTGTGAAGGATATTTACTACCTACACGTCAACTGGGGTATATCCTACTCAACGGAAAGTCTCCATCATCATTCCTTTCCACATAATGAACCATTTTAGGATTCACAAAGCTCAAGTCCAGTAAAGCACACACCGATCCTGCCCAGAACATTGGAGACGATTGTCAAGTACCGGCTGACTGGCTTCCTCTCGACTTTATGCGTGAACCCCGGCAAGGCGTTTTAAGCTCAGATCCTGCAGATTATGCCACTTTGATTTTTGATTTGGTCGTTTTAATTTCCAACAAGAGAGGGACCATTGCAATTATCTTTTTTGACATGGCCAAGGCTTTTTTGTCCCCCCATGAACTACGTCTACCAAAATTAGAGCCATTTGTCCTAGCAGGTCTGCTCTGCTCTTGGTTAACTTTCTGCTTCGTGAACTGCTCTCGGGGCATCGGTGGCAACGGAACCGTATCCGAACTCCAGCCAGTCACTAGCTTTATAATAGAAGGTAGTGTCCTCGGTCCCTTACTATTCATGCTCTACGTAAGCGATACGCACGGCAATACGCCATGACAACTTTTTTATTTGCTGACGAGGCCAGCTAGTCTAGAAATTCGAGCTACCTGCATTGCGCCTAAACATGTTCAGCAACTTGCAGCATTCAACCCCACTGAAAGAGTAATATGGCCAATGGGCGATGCAATTCTCTGCGACTGAAAGCGCTTTTCTGGTATAAAACCATCACATTCCACAGAATAGACACTCTGTGAACAGCATTTTAATAATAACTGCTCGGTGTACCGTTGTTCATTCAAACTCCACGAGCAAGCAAATATCCAGATTTCTAAGGCAAACAAAATTATTAGACTCATTGCCAAAAAATTTAGCTCTCTCAGCTGTAAGCTGGTAATATAAAAACCGCAACATAGACCACCACTGGAGTACCGGCCGATAATTTTCCCGAAAGCACTCAGAGTTTAATAACATTATTAACAACAACGTTTATTTTTCGATTTGCGAGAAGCATGCGTAAGGCAAGATCAAGTTTGAGCAACAATGATGCAGAGGAAACGCGAATAACAGAAATCAAATGGGATAAGTGGATGAGTGCAAACTTTAGTTATTCGGGAAGCATACTGGAAAATGGTATTAGATGCTGCAAAGGAATGCGGAAAGTACGAGCATTCTAGTGAAAACCATGACAAGAAAACTAAAATCACAAGACTATGCGAAGTTTCCTTAGACTGTTTGCGAGCAGCGAACTACAAGTCATTTCTTGTTTAAGTGTAAAAATGTACGCATCACTGACGTAAAACATGGACGCAGCTCAACGGCGGGAGTCCAGAAATAACAAAAACATTAATTATTAGATGGAAAAGTTGGGTTGAATAGATGAGATACAATGTAAGTACAAAAGTTGAATGGATGTGCGGAACGCCATAAAAAGTAGATAGGACAATCGCATTTGGAAATAACAAACGACCGATAGAATCCTGGAGGAGGTGGAAAAACATGGTCAAGTTTACCTAAAACTATGTGGAATATATTTTATGAGGCTTTTACACAGAGAATACGAACCTCCCAAGACTGCTGATTGCATTCATATGCGGCTGGCGGTAGGCTGAACTGGGAGATGCGTCGGAGAGGAGACAAGTTGTGTGAAAACATTTTCTAAAAACATTAGCCAAGCAAGTCCTCTATGGTGTCCTTTCTGTTGTCGCGTCTTTTTATCTTAGCCAGAAGTAAGGGTAAAGCATATGGGGTACGTAAGCCGTTCTAGCGGCAACAGTTATCTTGTGTTTGCCCAATCGGTAAGATTCATCGTAGTTGGGGTAATTAAGACGATTAGCGGCGTACCTTTGCTTTAACGGACCAGTTCTCGAGTGCCAGATTCAGATAGCAGGGTACCCGCAGGAATGATAGGATAGCAGATTTGGAATTGCCATCACGAGGACGGAACCGTTAACAGCGCGTCTACTCCGGGTGCGGGATCTGAAAGACACAAAGAAAAAGTAGTATAGTTTGGGTACCATCTTGAGGTAGTGGTGATTATTGAACCGTAGATGGTAGACCTGCAACGTATTTATATATTGCGTAAAATGTGGTAATCAGAAGCGGGCCACAGTAGCAGTTTTAGGGGTGGTTTTACACCTGGTGTTAACATGAATGGCCTATTCAGCCCGGCCAAGCAAGTACAGTGGATAAAGCGACACGAGACGCGAGGAGTGCATAGGCTGAAGGTGCCTGAAATCATAGAATATGAGGAGAGCATTGATCTATTAAATATAGGCTTGATAACTCGGTCAACCCACACTGTGAGCAGTTTGATGGTTGGTCAACTAGGCCAATTTTAATGAGGGTACATCCGCTACAAGCTGGAGTGGAAGTCGAAAAATATAGCAGTGTAAAGGTGCAAGAAAGTGAGGTAACGAAAAGTGACTCCGAATTTAAATAATCCCAGATTGGTACTGCAGTGAATACTCGGTCAAGAACCAAAATTATAAGCCATGTTTGCATGCCTCAGTTAGTCCAAAATTGTTTTGTGTCAGTTTAAGCAATGGCGGAACATCCAATAAATCTGCCAGCTGGGCTTTGAACTGGGCTGAATTTGGTTACAATCGCAGGGGATTAGGAAGTTTTTCCACAGCTCCGAGTAAGCTACTGTTAAGAATTTTTTTCCCTGATCGACAGTCGAGTTATCTATATTTTTGACGAGTAGTATCACTGGTGAATTGATGCTGGGGACTACCGGCGTCACGTATGACATTTTCAGCGGAGTGGCAAAGAATAAAGGAAAGTGCAATGTTTAATTTGAATGGACGAAGTCACAATGGTTATTGTCAAGCAATTCGCTTCTGGCCGTGTAGTTTGGGCGAGATGAAGGTCCTGAGAGTTTTCTGGAGAACGCAAGCCGCATGTTCTTGATAGCGATCCGATCAACGTTATGCATACGCTTGAAGATAACTGGGCAATATTCAAGGTGGCGCCTAGCATGGGACTTGAAGGCAATAATTCTGCAATTTTAAATGCGGAATGCCCTCAAGATTTTTGTAGCGGTTCTTTTAGCCACGGCTGTTCGGTGGTGGCTCGCTCATGGAAGCTAAAGGAGCAGGAGTACTGTGGTCCCAAATCCTTAGTCGTATGTGATACAAAAATGCGCACGCCAATTATGGAGATGGAAGTCTTGGAAATGTGGCATTTATCAGTTACTGAAGAACCCTTATCAGCAGAGATATTTATGGGCCACTTTGAACGCCATTTGGCGAAAGACTCCAGGTTTTCCCTGATAGGTGAGAGCGTGGAGTTAAAACAACCAGCTTCGAAAGAGTGGAGCACTTTAATATCATTGGCAAAAAGAAATAGTGTGCCATGACGAATAACTTTTAATATTTTATTATTATATAACAAGAATGGAAGAAGACAAAGGACGCTACTGAGAATGACCACAGTGGTATTGGCGCAAGGCTGGCAAAACAACCTGTAATAGCGACTAACTTAAAACGATCGAAAAGGTGGGATCATAGCCAAGATAATAGTGGATTTCTTGTTCCATAAGTCCTAAGTTTGGCTAGGAGTTGGGGGTGGGAAAAGCGAACAAATGCATTTGACATGTCCAACATGAATATGAGCATCCACCCGTTGGAAACAGCACCCTGGGTAACTAGGTTTAAGAAGTCAAACCGTTAGGCGAGGCAAGATCTGCACTTCAGGAAACCGTGTTGGAAAGGGTTGATAAAAAGTGTTATTAGCAAAGAAGTTTGCCCTCTGTTCTTCAAACTGGTGCGTGGTTAAGGGAGCGAAAGCTTTTAGGCTCATGCATAGAATCATTTTTGTAGCGCGAAACAATAAAGGAGGCTTTCTACCGCGATGTGAAAATTAGCGGAAGACATGGGGAACGACAGCAGATTTAAAAGGGCGCTGGAAGATCTGGCACTGCGGTGCCAAATAGGACTGGTTGAGTGCCATCATGCCCAAACATGTGGGATATCTTGTCACATTTCATCACAGCCGTGATGCCAGCAACGTCAAACAAAATGGAGAATTATATAACCGATGGCAACATGGGGTGGATTTCGGAATGCAGGAGGTTGTCGATAATGAAACTAGAATGGTAATATGTATTGAATGCTTACGGTAAGTCAACCAATGGACACTATGCAAAAGGAGTTGAATATAGTGAGGCTCATAATGGACCAGAATTAGGGCGACCAGCAAAATCTGAAGATATGGGAAGTCTTCCAAATTGTGTTAGATGACCAACGGCTGACATTTTAGGCCTTTTGAACCTTGGTTCAGACCCAAAAAGAAAAACTGTCTGCAAGCGGGTAACTTAAATTCAGTGATGAAAAACCTTATCACCAAATATGCTTTTCGTAAAATAAACTGTCCCATCAGTAGTTGAGCATTTCCCCGCAGCCGCTACCTTCAAAATGAAATAAGGAAGACAGTAACCATACAAAATTTTTTAACATGAACCACTCTTACACTGCAACAAAAGAGCGTATGAGTCAGGTCTAGGGTATTGAATGAATATAACACTCCAACTCTTATCTGAATCTAATCAACAAGGTCCATCCATATCTATTCCCGGTAGTCCCTACAAATACATACCATTTCAGGCAAAGATTGCAGCAAGGAAACAATGTTACCGAAGTGTTTCAATTAACATTTGACCTCGTTTAACACGTATGCAGTAAGGCATATAAATAGACATAAGTATTCATATTCGATTATCATATACTCTCAAATGAACATTACATGACCTCGACTAAGCCACTTCTTCTGGATCCAAATGACAATTAGCCTATTATAAGCCCAAGAGTTGGCATCACCTAATGCGTATTCCGCACGACATTAATCACTTCTCGTTCATGCTACTGCACGCGCCCTAAACCTCGGCTGGAATACCCCCAGACTGCCATCTTCCTCCCATTTTCCTTTCCAGATATGTGCGTTTGCACCGGTGTCTTGCTATGGGTTCACGGTTCAGTTTATGACCATAACCTCATACGTCTCAACAGACTGTAAAAGCAAACTGACCCAAGGCCCAGGTAAACCATTGCGGGGGGACAAATACGATCCATTCCGCCCGCCGTGATGAATTGAAAATTGCTATTAATCTGCATAACTGTTCGAAAATCGGGAGCACATAATTTGATCCCCAAAGCTTACGATCCGTTGAGCGGACCAGTCCTCCCAATTGCACAGCCTTACCGCCGGAACTGCCCGAATGTGGACAACATGTCCACCTCGTTGACATCCAATGGCCACGAAGGCAGCCACAGATAGATCCCTGTTTCAGGTGTCGTCTACCACGAATATCACCTCCGCTTCTCCCGTTGCAACCGTTGCTATCATTGTCCCAGTAACTGCCATCAGCTAGTCCCCAAAGTGCAAAAAAATGGGCAATGAGAACCGTTCCTATTTTCACATTGGCTTAAAAACGTCGGATTTATTATTCAAAACATGTCTTCAAACAATGAGTTGCCACAAATTTTTAATAATCTTCCTCGTACGTCCGCATTTCCAGAAGGCTTTTAATTGTTTTCTTCGCTGCAGGATCCACGGCAAATGGCCGACGTTCTTTTTCATTCCCATTTTAATACCGGGTATCTGTCGGCCATCAATACTCTCCCCTATAGCTATTTTTGTCCGTTTTGACAATCGTCCACTCCGCACACATGGAATTTCAAGAATTCCTTTATTGCAGTTAAATTTCCATGTCCATTATATTGCTCGTTAAATCTGACTACCGCGGAAATATCCTGACTCCCGTCACCATCTTCCATTCGAAGTTTGCGCGTGCGGTACACGCCATTGATGCGTATAAACGGCTTGTTCCTCGTAGAAATCCGTCACTGTTATTGCTCCTCATTTTCACCCACCTGCTTATCCACTTCCTCTATGCAACTTGTTGTATCTGCGCAACACTCCAACATAAAATGAGGCACGACTCACGAGGAATTCGAAGAGCATACAAATAAATGACGAATAGGGAAGCTTAACTTGACCATCTTGTGGTCATTCCCACCGAATGGTTTTGGTACTAAAACACTTACATTAGGAGTGCTATGCGTAAATCTAAGTCTAAAACATTGCAAGTCTCTGTGGACGGGGTTACATGTCGAGCCCATCCGTCAGCGTGCGTTTCAGGAACGAAGTCGAGTAGGGTTGGTGGGGCGGATACAGTGGAGCAGCAGATTTTAGGAGCATTGAAGTCGCCTGCGATTACCTTACGGCTGGAAGGCTTGGGTGAGTCGAGAGATATCAGAACTATTCGAGTTAGGTGGTCGGCACATACGTCCTATGCGGATCAGGAGGTCGGGTAGTTGTATGTGAAGCCAAAGGGTGTCAGGGATAGAATGGAGCATTGGATGTTCGAGAATGGAAGCTACGTGAGCTCATTCAACTGGGCCAGACGAGCACTTCCTCTATGGCTTGATCTATTGATTTGGCAGGGACTGTAACGAATCAACGAAAAAGAAGTGGGGCTGCGGTCGGTCAATCATGTTTCTGTCATCAATATGATATTGTAGGAGCATTTTTGCTGCAAAAAGTCTTACCTCCCTTACTATATGAGCTAGAGCGCGGAAGTCAGGGAGAAGTAAGAAAAATTCACGGGAACATTTAATTCCATGTGATAATCAAGAGGAGGATCTTGCAAGTGTCAAATCATCAACGAGTATAATGGGGTTCGGAGAGTGCGTGGTTGTGATGAGAGAGTAAATCTAGTAGAGTTAAGTATACTAGGCGGCGGGGGACTGTCTAAGTTAAAGGATTTGTGGACCGAAAGGCAAGATGATAGAAGAACCTTGGGAGTTAATGAGTGGGTTTTCAGATGATGTCGGTGTGAGGGTAAGGGTGCTGGTGGGATTGGGACGAAGATCATGCCGGCCTGGCTCACACGCGTTGAATTCGTTTAGGGTTCCAGGTAGTCGATGTGTGCTGGCATGTTGGCCTACTGGATTAGCAGGGTTGCTATTGACGCGCGGGGTTTTGTGGTTAATTTGACAGGTAAATCGTATGCCCTTCTTGTAAGTTTAAGCTGACTTTTGCTGAATGCCCTTCTGTTATTTGACAGAATGCCGGGAACTGCCTGATGAAACATCTTGGATGGGGTATGATACAGGCGATTGGTATTGACCTGACCACACATCGGTGTTTCGGCAATCACCTACGTGGTTATACCGTCAGCGCTTCGAGCTTGGGGGATCATAGTCGATAGATTAAGATGAGCACGTTTGCGAGGTGGTTGGTTGGGCGAAGGGGATTGTTTCATTTTGATCTTCCGGTATCAATCGCAACAAACGAGGATGATGTCCAAGATTTGCCGCTTTCGCGCCGGGTGTACGTGAATTTGAGGTGCCACTAACATCATTTGATTTATTTGTAGATGCACAAGTAACAGATTTGTGAAGTAAAGGGCTTGGACAGGAAGTTGGGCGGAGTAAGTACAAGAGAGGCGCGTTGTGCAAACTGGTTAAAGGTGTAGTTCTTTTGAGGTGTTGTGTATTAACGGCCTGCAATTAGGTCCCGTTGGTGCTCACCAGGCACAGAATATTGGGAGATGCAGGGTGACAAAGCCCATTGTAGGGATAAGATGAGTGGAAGCAAGCTCCGGGTTTGACCGGTCAGGAGGAACCTGTGCTGGCAGCGTGCTGGTTAGCGGGGTGCACTCGATGGAACCAAATTATTGCTGACTTCAGAAGTTGTGATAAAATTCTGTGACCACGCTCTATCTCTTTGGAAGGGAGTATTATTAGTAAATATCTTGATATTTTTATGAAGCCTGCAGTTGGCAATGGTTGATTTGTTTGTTATAAGCTCCTCAGCAGACAGTTCATAAAGGAACTGGGATATAATAAGACAAATATATTTTGGGGATTTCTTCCGGAGCCTAGAGCATGGACTAGGATGTTGGATCACACTGCAAGCACTGAGTATGGTAGATTGGACCATTGGCAGTAGGAGGCAATGGGGTATATTAAAGACAACAGCGTTCTTCGCGCTCGCAATGCTCTTTCGGGCTTCTTTGGTTGCGGAGTAAAAGAAGCCTCCCGTTGCGGCGATATTGCTGGCAGTAGTGCCATCGGAAGGGCCAATCACGCTGTCTAATGGGGAAAACTTCAATGAAAAGTCTCCCATCTGCTAAACTTTGATTTCTAGGTCACTTAGTCATTTTGGAACAACCAGAGATTTGAAACCAGAATTACTAGATATATCGATAAGTGGGATTGAGCATGTTCTAGTTAGAATTGGGGTTTTAAGAACTTTCTGAGTACAGCGGTGAAGGCTTTTTAGGGGTTGTCGAGAGTCAAATGCGTTTAAAAGCTATCAAATGTTTTAAAAATTTGGCAGCTTCCGAAAGGACAACGGGATGGTGTCAAGATGTTTGGGAGCATGCAGGTGAAAAGACAAGCAGACAGACCAATTAGCAAATTTGCTCTTAAAAGCAAATCGGTCGGCAGAGAGAATGTGTGATGAACAGTCTGAAGGCGTTTAATTTAAGTCCCGGCTGGGCCTGAAAATGTGACAGTCCAGGTTTGAAATAAAATTGGCAGAATGGTTTGCGAGAAATGAGGTCAAGGTCTGTTGCACAAAAAATTTAAACAAACGTTTCAACTGGGAATACGGTTATAATTCTGTTAAAAATGCTACAATAACGCCATAAATTGCAAAAACAACAAAGAGAACAACTGGCAGCAAGGGGCGGTTTGCCGCAAGCTACCATGTTTTCTGCAATAGAAAAAGTATATCGGGCATTTAAAAAGAACCTCCTTGATACAACATCAAGCGTTGGTTACGGAAATTAGTGGGAGCCGCTGTACCTTGTCTCTCTTTAGTTATGCCTTGTTAGGCTGAACTTCCCAGTTCTATTCAAGCTCCTGCGGCCGCAGGAACACACATCTGTATACCTCATCCAGTCCGCAAAAGAGTCTTCTTGGACCATCCGAAATTGACCGTCATTCCTTGGAATACCATCTTGCAATGTGACCTTCAGGTCTAACCTCTTCGCAGTTGTTTGCTTTACCTTATGGACTCACCAGAATCTGTCAGCTCCTGTCGGAATGTAACACATTTGAAAATTTTGTTGTCTAAATCTCTCAACGTATTTTCCTTTATCAAACTGACTAGAGCCAATCTCAGTCTAGAACCGGGTTTCAAAGTCTACCCGGACTTCAAGCTCCATCTCGGATCGGGAACCCAGAAGAGTATCAACCTATACCGGTTTTCTTTTATTCAGATGTTGCTTCGCAGGCAAACCCGTTTAAATCCCTCGACTTTTTTCACCTACACCCAGATGCATTGTCAAGCGCAAAACATTTCCCATGCGCGGATTCTTAGAACCCAACAGCGTTTAACGTTATAATATCCGTTTGAGAAAACAAGTTGGCAAACAAGCTCGTTTTCAGTGATTCGTACTCATGCCATTACATCACTATATACATATATATCTTGACAAAATATTTTCACTATAGGAAGGATTGGATTAGTCATTTACAAATATGGGTGGGGGAGGGATTTGTGGTGTTAATTGTTTTGTTGTCTAGGGTTTGTATTGGGACGGGGGTGGGCCAAGGGAGTTGGAGCGCAACCACAAATTGGTTTTGAGAAAAAATTGTGCCTGTGGGACAAGGTATAACGGCCGCACCACCAGGCGCTTGTCTAAACGTATCCGTGAGCACCACCCGGCATGATTAGGCACTGGAACAATTAAGTCACTTAATAGCGCAGTGGTTTCACATCTAGCATAGACTAACCACACCGTGAATGTGACGCAAGCTTTCCGGACCCTGTATAAGGTCAGAGGTCAACAATCCAGATTGGCAAAGTGTCGCCTCTTGAGCACTGCGGAAGCTGTCGCAATCCGTCTTCACAATCCTCCACTTTGTTCTCAAAAACAATTTGTGGTTGCGCTTCAACTCCCTTGGCCCACCCCCGTCCCAATACAAACCCTAGACAACAAAACAATTAACACCACAAATCCCTCCCCCACCCATATTTGTAAATGACTAATCCAATCCTTCCTATAGTGAAAATATTTTGTCAAGATATATATGTATATAGTGATGTAATGGCATGAGTACGAATCACTGAAAACGAGCTTGTTTGCCAACTTGTTTTCTCAATGTGCCCAGTGGTAATTTTTAAGGAATTGAAACAAGCCAAGGACCCGGCTGTACTGAAAGAGCTTAATAAGTATATTAAGTTCCGTACGAAACTGGCGCTGGCTTGAGCTCATATTCAGTTCTTGGACGACTGTATAACTGAATCTAATTTTCCAAAGCAATATCATACTCTGCTAAGAAGAAACCGGATATACATTACCAAAACGTCACTTCAAAGACAAGCTCCTAATGAAAGTGATACCTTGTGCAATCACACCGCGGAATTAGAACGATCATTTGTGACATCAACTTATGTGCTCGACCAATTGAGTGCGGAGGAAAACCAATTTTTCGAGGAATACGTTCAATCCATTGTACATAAACAGGTGAACCAGAAGCGCCAAGTGTTGATGAAACGATTGGAAGGATCACAACCGTCCAGTGAGTTTCCGCAGAACCCTGATCGATTTGTTCACAATTTTTCAAACTTCAAGTTAGAAAAGACGTTGTTGGAAGTTTTATCTCTGGGGCCCAAGTTTTGTTGCCCAAACAGCCAGAGTGCACAAATGGACTAAGAAGTTGGATTCGAGAATCTTTTCTCTCAATTATAGAGTTTATCCCCGTCATCACAAATGGAAATGCAAGCATTTAAATCAACTTTGGTGAACACTTGCTATCAATATCATGGCGCCAGACATACAACGAGTGTGTTATTAAAGCCAGAACATAAGAGACGGTTAAGAGAACTGCAGAAAAATGCCGACATCATGTTATCAAGACCAGATAAGGGTGCAGGCATAGTTTTCCTGAACAGGTCTGACTATGTAACGAAAATGGAAGCCATTCTGAATGACAAATCTAAATTTGCAAAAATGGCGAAGACGAATGATAAGACGCATCAGATAGAAAAATCGTTGTCTAGTATCTTGAGACGAGTAAGACAAAGGGATATCATAGAATCGACGACATTCGAGCAAATTCGGCCTACGGGAACTACTATTCCGAGATTGTACGGCCTACCCAAATTACATAAAAATGGAGTACCTATGAGGCCTATTCTCGACATGTGCAATTCGCCGTACCATGCTGTGGCAAAATGGTTAGCTAGGTTACTGGAACCCGTTAGACAGAAGGTAGCAAAACATAGTCTGAAAGACATTTGAGCTTATCGATTCCGTAAGAGAA
>LUCM01007649.1:116128-186529 GCA_008360955.1 Fasciolopsis buskii
AGGGATTTGTGGTGTTAATTGTTTTGTTGTCTAGGGTTTGTATTGGGACGGGGGTGGGCCAAGGGAGTTGAAGCGCAACCACAAATTGTTTTTGAGAACAAAGTGGAGGATTGTGAAGACGGATTGCGACAGCTTCCGCAGTGCTCAAGAGGCGACACTTTGCCAATCTGGATTGTTGACCTCTGACCTTATACAGGGTCCGGAAAGCTTGCGTCACATTCACGGTGTGGTTAGTCTATGCTAGATGTGAAACCACTGCGCTATTAAGTGACTTAATTGTTCCAGTGCCTAATCATGCCAGGTGGTGCTCACGGATACGTTTAGACAAGCGCCTGGTGGTGCGGCCGTTATACCTTGTCCCACAGGCACAATTTTTTCTCAAAACCAATTTGTGGTTGCGCTCCAACTCTCTTGGCCCACCCCCGTCCCAATACACACCTTGGACAACTAAACAATTAGCACCACAAATCCCTCCCCCACCCATATTTGTAAATGTCTAATCCAATCATTCCTATAGTGAAAATTTTTTGTCAAGATTCATATGTATATAGTGATGTAATGGCATGAGTACGAATCACTGAAAACGAGCTTGTTTGCCAACTTGTTTTCTCAATGTGCTCAGTGATAATCTCTGTTTTTCGTGAACATAGCTGAATTTAAAATCAAATGCAAGGTATAAATCACGAGCCCCTTTAGCTAAACCTAACTTCTTCTCTGCTCTACAAGCGACTCTTATTTGGCTCCCTAAATACGCTGGTATGCCTATGCATGCATGCGTGCATAATTATGTATATATTTTGTGGTGTTCCAATACCCCGTAGGTAACAATCCGGCACCTCTGCCACTCACTTGACCAGAAAAAGCTTTTCACCGATGGGATTCAAGGTCTTTACTGCGTGCCGGCTTCAGTTGGCAATTTTTCCTGATATTCGCTGACGATGTTTTGCTTCTCGTAGGCAGTTTCGAGACTGCCAACCCACCTTAATTACATTCAGAATTTCCGCAACCACCCATCCTCCTAACCATCATTCCCTACTTCGTAGTCTACACTCACTCCTTCAGTGTGCACTTATTTCATAATCTAGTAATTTTCGCCTGTTGCCGCTCCGCTTTTTCTTAACTCCTCTCGATCTTTACTGACTAATTTTCAAACCCACCGGATCTTCCAGGTGAAACACAACTAAAAACCAGCAACTCATCTTTTCGGCACATCCGTTTCAATATTCATGCCAATTATTGCTATTTCAGTCGATAAACTTATCATACGTTGTTTGTGGCCCAGTATTGTGAACAGCAGTCAGTGACGGAGCGTCTCTAGGCGCAAAACGCAGCAATCTTCGATGTTAGTTCCCTTCTTCCTTCGCCAAACTGTTCCGTGATCAAATTAAGATTGTAGGCTTTCAAGCGGAAAGGTGGGCCGATCTGCTTCCATCCTCATTTGAATGTTATTTTACGTTCCGAATGTTTGCTTTTCGGCTGCGGAATGTCACGTGAAAAAGGACCAAAATTTTGTCGGCTCCAGGTCCACCTAAGCTGTCTCAGTGCAGGTGATGACCAATTTTCCGAACGGTGTGTTTAATGGACCCATTGCAGTCCCATGTTGGACTGTAGCAGTCAGAGTTCTGTAATGTTTGTTTACCTAAAAGCGGCGCGCATATACCCAATCATCAAATAATTCAAGAAAATATACCCAAGTAGAAAAAACGGCTGGCTGATTTAGTTTTTCGGTGCAATTACCATGAAACGCAGAAGAATCATTTTTGTGCCACTTTTCTAATTGCCATCTGCCTCCAAAAATTTCAACCACGGTCGCCGAGGGAGTAAACGTACTCCAACCAAAGTCAACGACATCCTTTTTTGTGCTCACCGCGTCATACATAGCATCGGAGCTGACGAATATCGTGGTACGCGAAAATGCACATCTGGTTACTTGCGCCGACTTATTTTTGCCCTGATCGATGTTCGCATGTCTATCGTCACCCTTTTGGCCTACATAGAAAGATATTCGCCAAGACGGCTTTAGCCGAATTTATTAAGATTAACAACAACAAAGCTCAATGTACGATCATTAAGCTTCACGATGCGCGTTTTTACCGACTCAATCTTTTTTGCATCTAACAGCTATGCGTTCAAGAAAAAATCACAATGCTCCTAACGTGCAAACACAAACTTAGATGGTAATTTCTGGTTTGCAGGCACTCATAAAACTGGTGTCGCCTTAAAATGTATCAAACGCACGCCATCACTGCCAAAACAACTTCATCCTTGGCTTTTAAATACACCTCCTTACATCAAAACTTGTCGCAATCCCTCACTGGGGTCACCTCTATCCCCGATACTTAGATTGCATTCTCAGCACTTCCACGAGAGAATACAGTCAACGTTACGCCCCTTAGTAGCCTTTCTGCTCAGTTTTATCTCAAACAATCAATATTCCCTCATATGGTTCCCTCTAGAACCAAATAGAAACCACCACAGAGCACTGGGAAACTGTCCACTTTTCCCAACAAAATCATGCGTTTTTCTTCGCAGGTCTGCTCAGCGTAATCGTTACCCGGAGAACCTTCCAGGTATTTTGACACTAATTTCAAGCCTATCATCAGTTCACCGTCCGAAACGTCATCCATTGCACATCAGCGGACCCTGTAAAGTGCAATCCATGCAACTGAGCAAGGCCGCTACCCCCCATAGCACCCAACGACCCCTAATTTAGTCACGCCGTTAGACGACGGCCTGCCTGTCGCTCGTGTACTACCACGAACGGATGTCGCACACCATGGATTACAACACAAAGCAGTCCAGATGCCGCTCGCGGAACCTACGCATGCACTATTGGCTACCTAACCACACCGAATCTCGCTCTCCCAGGGCTCAGAGCCAAGAGGCTACGAGACCCCCTCAAGCCGAATCCTCCCACAATCACCAACGGATTGTACAGTGGAGCTCTCGGACGCGCAAACAATAAGCGCAAAACAATGGGTCGTCAGTTTCCATGAACCGAAGCAAGCCGCCTCTATTATTCTGTATCACATTCAGCTGCATTTTTATACCCTCCAGTTTGGACACCCTCACCAAAATAGCAACCATTGACACCTTGTGATTGGCCGTAGTCGTTTACTTGCGCACTTACGACCAATAAAAGACCATCATTCATATCTTCACCGCATTTTTCTCACCGAATATAATCCACATGTTTCATCCTCCTTGCATTATCAGAGTGAACTTTCATCTTTTGTTTGTACCACTTTCTCCATGTTCCAAAAGTGATTTTTCGCAATCGTAGTCGTTTGGCCAGCATTGCTTCCCGTGTTTATTCCTCCCCATTGTCGTTCCTCCCTTTTACACCAAGTTGATACTCTTGACTATTAGAACAATCCCATGAAGCTTCCGGTCCATCGTGAATTCTGTTTGACTACCCTCCGTCATTAAGTTCAATCGCGGACATTCCTCTGATTTTCCGCTGTGATATCAGCCGCGTGTAATTTCAACTATAATATCTTTCCCTGCCAAAGCTTGCATTTTGTCCCAGGCATCAAGATTCATGTGCCCTGGTTCATGCTATTACGCAATGCTGCGTACGGAAAAATCACACTCTTGCGTCTGCCGTCGTTTTACGTGATACAATTTTATGGCTTTTTCGAACAGTCAATAATCAATTTTCAAACCTACGCGGTGTGCGTCATGCTTTCGACTCTGTTCATTTGTTTAATACGTGCATACTCCTGCGAACGTTAGGTTCTGTTATTCATGTACCTTTTGTGGTCGTGCTTTGAATGTACCTAAGCGCGTGCCTCTCGAGAACCGAGAAGCTTAGGTATTATTATTGTTACTGTGACATGTACCCGTTTGTAGACATCCTTTTTATTCTCCTAATTACTTCTTTGTGCCTTCTCAGGATAGGCGGTCAGGCCAAAATGTTTACTTTAATATGTGGCCTCATTACGGTTAAGCAAAGCTTTGGGAGCGGTTAAGGAATGAATCTGCCGGGAATGAAACTGAGTTGGTTCAGCTCCATCACGGCTGATTTTCTATGACAGGAGCTTTTCACGATCAATGACGGATGTTATACCTGCTTCGTTCCTTACGACATATTTCCTCGCAACTGCACACGAATTGACATACCTACCTGTGTGCATCATCGTGCACTTGCCTGCAATGAAAGGGGCATCTTTAGAGACCAAACCATGGGGGTGGTCTCTCAGGTTCTTTCTGCAGTGCCCGCGCATCTAGCGCAGTTTGTGATTCTCGGCAGATGTTTAGATCATCTGAACATATTAGGAAGTTTGCGTCCACTTGCAGAAGACCGTAATCTGTGAAAATGGTAAATAATCCTGCAGTTATTACGGACCCTTGTGCTGCCCCTCAAGGAGCACCAAAGCTGCTGGAAGGAGACCCGTTCACCAGAACCTGGGATTTTTGAAATTGCAGATAGAGCAGCTACCATATTTAGGAGCTTCGTTTGTCCCAATGTCCCGTAACCATTTTACTAGTGAGAGATGGCTCTCCGGGACGAATAACTTCAAGAAGTTCTTCGTGTTTACATATAACTAGCACACTGATGAACCAGCTTGCAGTAAGGATTAGTTTTATTTTGCACTATCACTCATCTCTGGACCCGAGCTCTGAATCATGCAAGTAGTCATCCTCAGAGAGGTTGCGCAAAGCAATATCGATCAGACTTTTATGACCCTCGAGGCAACTGACGGTAGCGGAAACGGTCGATAAATTTGGTGTTCGGGCCGATCAACAGACAGCTGGAAAAAGTTCTAGACCGCCCCTCCCTCCGGCTCACCAAAAGGTCCACCCCATCCTATGCGCTTGCTGCTTATCTCCGCTAAAAAGTTGCTATCCGGATCTGACGCTCCAGTGCCGGACCGCGTAACCTTAAGGCAAACCAAGCCAGGCCAGTGACCGCCCCGGGTATCTCATCGCAGATGAAACATTACAAATGACCATAACACTGTAACTCACACTTATGAAGTGCCGTGCAATCCCTCAACATCCAGACGCCCACCTCCGTGTAACGCCGAAATCTCCGACATCAAATAAGGAAAAATCACGTAATTCATGGCAAGTGAATTTAAGGACAGATGGTAATTCTTACACATGATAGTTGTCTTCCTGCCACACGTCACAGTCCGCTCCCAGCCGCGTGAACCCCGTGGCCATTGTTGTGAGTTCTTTTTCTCTCCAACCACAAATATACATATAAGTTCGTCTCTTAAGTAGTTTGATGCAATCTGGAGTGTTCCCCGCTGTTTCGTCTTCAGCGTTATATTGATTCTTAAATGTTGTTATTCACCATTCTCTATCTAACTCTTATGATATATAATGTAGTGTTGACTCATCTCCATCCAGTTACCATGTCTATATTGATATACACCTTCACCTATACCCCTTTTAATTTTTGGGAAATCCGTCCATATGGCTACGTCCACCCGCGCTTCCCAGCCGAAATTTGTGCAGGCGACACGCACCTCTGACGCATTTAAACATTGACTGACCAGCATTGCAAGACTGATGATAAGTCCCAGAAAGCCTTGGCCAAGAGTTATTTAGCTTTGGTTGGAAAGCTCGAAAACTCGCGCCTAGCCTGTCACACTAGATGTTCTGATCATGAGCGAACAGATAAATTGCATCCTCATGTCTGGTTTTGTTTTCCGTGTCTCCACTGTGCCATCCTTTTATAAATTTAATCTCGTCCTGCGCAGGGGTCTCGAATGTCGAGCCGTATAAACTATCTATCTGTCTATTTATCTGTCTGTCTATCTATCTATTCATCTATCTATCTACTTATCCATCTATCTGTCTATCTAGGGTAGCGGAAACCACATAGGTGATCCAATAATCTGGAACCTGTTCCTTTTGCATGGAATGCTCAGATAGATCTCACTCCGGATTGAATAGTTGATCTTTGCACTGTTGCAGCGCGGTAGATAAGACCTCGCGCAGGTTTGGTGATTTCCCTGGTCTTATTCCGTTTAGATGAGGCCGTACCCGTCCGGTCGAAAGTCTGAATCGGTTTTCCTGCAATGAGCCTCTAGCCCTCCTTCTGTGATTTGTTCACCCTGGGCGGAGCGATCGCGGAAGATTAGCGGGTAGCCAAAGTAGTGGCCACTTCATTGTTGCATTCTGTTTTTGTGCCATCTGACATATTCATAGCCGAGATCCAGGTCTCTGAATTGGACTTCTAAACGAAGCTTATGTAGACGTTTCCGAGGTCTGAATGCACCCACCTCATGAGTTGGCTATGGTAGCCTCAGTGCCCGTAATGGTTTGGGAGTCACGAGGCTCCCCATTGAGTGTAATTACTGTGATTCTGCAAACTATGTCACAACGTTTAGCGGTCCGATGCAGCCCTCAGTTTCCTAGTTATATTCGGCCTGCTGCTGCGCACTTTTGGCTTGGGTTTTAGGGCCCCCATAGATCGACGGGGCGTAAACAGCTGCACGGCTTTAATTAGTGTTCCTTTGACTCTTGCGCAATGCTGATTAAGTTAGGGTGAGATGGGCCACGGAATGCAAACTAGAAGCTTCTCATAATTAGAAAACCAACCTTATTAAGATGTCAACCAGAGATTTCTCCTGCTTGCTTCTGTAGTAACGTACGCACTAATTTCAGTGTTCTGACTCTGTGATATTCCCTTCTCAAGGTTGCCGAGACTTCGAGTCGGTCGACGGATTGTGGCTCGATGATATGGACCCGGTCCAGTGCCAAACTTTTTGGGGTCCTTTTCCATCGGGTGGGCTGCCTCACCTTCTCATGCCAAGCCAGCATGAGAGCAGTATTAAAGACTGTCCAGTAGAGGACCTGACCCTGCGGAGTGCATCAGGCGACGGAATGATACGACGGACAGACTAGAGTACCCAGTAACGATTACCCATTAGCAACTTAACGTGCCCGCGTGTTTCAGTACTGCTACCATTCGGTTATTTTTGTCTCGAGAGGGTTTTGGTGCATGCAGGCACTCCAACAAAACGCTTCGTGTTGCTTTGCCGCATGACTGATCAACATCATCCGGAAGGTCTTCAAGGATCACGAGTCATATAGCCGCCCTCCAGTTTGCTGCTGGTACGCAGTGCAGACCGTCGGCCAGAATTTTGATCCGATCATTCCTCAAGAGGTCCGATCCCTGAATGATCAGATCTGCATCGAAGATGCCTATGCAAGCCTAGTTCTCATTACCGATGACCACCACGGCTTTACAATGGGCCGCTAGACTTCGGAGCTCGGGTAGTTTGTGGTCTAAGCCCTGGCTGCTTGCGTGAGTACAGTTGCAAGTTTTCACTACCAGGGTATCTTTCTATGTGGCCTCCCCTTGCGTTGAATGAAATGCTGCCACCTGAACTTTTGGATTTTCTCTCCTAGCCTCTACCTAACTTGAGGCTGCTAGTCCCGGCAAAGCTGGCATCCCTGTTTGTGGACTCCAAATGACTTTCGCCGGTTCAGCTGGCGGGTCGACGGATTTATAGTTATTTGTGCGGCCCTACCTTGCGTATAGCTACCACAGCTGCTACCTTGCAGTCCAAAGTGAATTATACTGTCTCACGGAGTTCTAGAAGAGACCACGTGGCTCCGTTCGGTACAGTCGCCTAAGGTTTTAAGATAGCTGGGTAAACCCGCTCGATCACATGCACTCGTTCAAAATTATCCCATCCGCTTTTCGTGGCCTGTCTTGCACTTCTGGTTGCAGCTGCGTGATTCTACTGATGGCAAATGAGTAGTTAGTTGGCACTTGCGGACTCCTATCCGACCGTTACATACTTGAAAAGACGTTTTTAAAGACATTTGGTTTAGCACATTCTTCAGACGTCCAAAACGCCGCATAACCTGACCGCCCCTTTTGATTGCACACGTCTATAATGTCCCTATGGGTAATATTTCATCCTTTTTGCTTGAGTGGACGTGATATTTTGGCAGTTTGATCGTCTTGTTTCCGCACATAACTTAAAGCTGCCTCAAGTTTGAGACAATCATTGTTTATCCTAGCCTGTGATCTGAAATCTGGGGTGTACCAGTCTGATTTGCCTGCATTCCCATCCTGGCATTGAAAAAATAAATCCTGGAGCTAATGGAGTTTTTACTTGATATTTTTTCAAGGTCCGATTCCAGATCCTTTTTCTTGCAATTATTAGCCCAGTCCGTATTTCTGCACTAACCTTTAGTTGTTCTACGTCCAGTATCCCAAAATTTCCGCGTAGCTTTTCAGAGGCATTTTCCTGCTGAATTAGGAAGGTGAAGGCGATTTTCAGATGGGCACCATTGTCCGAAAGGTCACGACAGCGTAAACACCGAGGGCACCTTATATTCACTTATGACCCGGTTAATGGGTGATGGCCGTCGGTCTTACCAGAACGTCGCGATTTTCCTCGCGTGTTGGGTTAGGATTCTAACCTCTCGCCATCCTGTGAGCACATCGCCTTGCGCACCGTGAGTGCAACTAGCTACATCACAATAAATCCCTGAATAACTAAACTCACCAATTATTACTCACGAAGTAATTGATTTAGTGCGTTCTTCAAACGCCAATTCTCTGACTTTGTAGCTTCTTGCTTTTTTGAACGCATGCGACGGATACTTTCCTGTTCGGCTCCTTGATGTGGACCAAACAGCCGTACGCTTGTTGTATTCAGGTTCAGTTTTGTTTCCCCATACGCCAGAACCCCGTTTTAGTAATGGATCTTTGCTCCCAGAAAGCAAATATCCTTATACTGCCCGGAAATATAGTGCTTGTTTGGCACACCTTGCGGGATGTATTCCGCTTTGGATATCTACGTCTGCATGTCCCCTAATATTGTTGCTTTGCACTCTTCAGCTCAAAACTCTGGGCCAACGAACTACGACATTCGATTTCTTAGAGAGATTTATTCTAAACCTAATTCCTTACTGGAAGTCGGACGGAATGCCCGAGCTAGCACGTCTTTTTCCCTATCTTCTGGAAGAAGGGCAAAAGTTTACATGGGAAACATTCTCCGTTCACCGCTCTGCCTGCCGCATCACTTTCGCACGTGCATAAGAACGTAGCTTCCTACGGCTTTCCACCCAGGGATCACCTCAGCAAACCAACATCGACATCGTCTTCTGTCGCATTCGGTGGTCTCATGTATTCATACAAGGCAGCGTCTGAATCTGCCGAGACACGGCCATTCTCTGCCTCTTCAAGTGTACCATTGCTTGCTGCTGCGGACTGATTATACACATTTGATCTCCTCATTTCTCGTAATCCGCCGCAGCAGTATGCTATAGGCGATTCAAGGCACTGTATCCTTCCAAAGTTAGTCGTCTCTTTGCCTTCAATCTGAGAGTCCCCCTTGTAATCCAGCTGACCCATCCGGGTTCAAACAATAGCAACCACTCCGGGAGTCGTGCAAAAGCCCAGCTTTAATCAATAGCTGGTCCCCAGTAGGTCTTCGTGAGCGTTACTGGTTAAGATCCAGCGGAATGCGTTTTTTAAGTAGTTGTGGTATCCAAATGCCCACCTCACGCAACCGCTTCAAACGGTGTCTCAATTTAAAAGAATAATCTCTAGAAGAATTCTTCTTATCATGGATTCTGGCTCTCTTCTAAATGTAGATTTCTCAATAACGGGTCGTTGCCAACTTAGATTATTAGTTTCCGGCGTCTGCTGTCAGATGGCTTTTTTACTCTCCTTAGTTAATAAGACTGGTGCTTAGGCTGCTCAGTTGCCGCTCCTAGAATTTTAATTTCAGCCCTGCCACTGGTTGACTGTTTGTCGATCTTTTGACTGCTCTTCCATCTTTAGTGGCCGTAACTCGCACCTTATTCATCGTTGTTTTCAGTTTGGAATTCGATAACCTTGAACCTGCTACGACTTCCTAGCTTGCTTTTCTTACCTTAGGGTCTCCTTGATGTTCCTAACCAGACATCTGAACACCACTCTAGCGAAAGAATTCTCTCTCTTTTTTCCACGCCCGAGCGGCCTCGTCGTACTGAAGAATCGAAATGAAGTTTGGTCGTCCCTGAAAATGGTCCATTCGATTGCTTATCTTAAGACTGTCTTGCATTGTGAGCCGATCCATTTCATCGAGCAATGTTGACAACAAAATGCAAAACACTCCGTTGGTATACCAGAGCGACTTGCATGTCCTCGGTGCTCAGAAACGTCGAAAACAATGCCGTTGAACACACTTTCCGCATTTTTTCATCAACATTGTTATTGAAATATATAATAATAGGTTATTTCTATGGCAGTGCCCACATACATGCAGTGTGCATGTTTGTGATGAGTGACAACGACGGCAGACTGCCTGCGCACTCGCATTGTCTGGCACCCTCAGCGCACTCAACAAGATTAACCCATCTCGGCATGAGCTTTGCCAATTCAGAAGGCCACGTAACCGCTGCTCACATTCAAGAATCGAGAATCATAAATTAATATTATTATTGGCCCGCCGTGGCTATACCATAACCCTCCCCCAGGAACAAACTTGCTGACTTCCAGAACGAGACTAACACATCTTTATTTTTCAAGCTTGCCTTTTATCCCCACCTCGTCCTACTGCTGAAAAAACATGTCTGGATGCCTTCCTCCATTCATGCTTTTTCTACTCCTGTACCCCAAGCCCACACCCCAACTACATTTATGCTAATACCTTTGCACGATTCAGTTCAGTCCTTCGCAGTCTGCCTGGCAATATCGAGAAACTGGATACACAAGACACCACCATGCTAAGTTCCCAACCCGTTCTGGTCCAGAGCTTGCTTCAAATCCCTAACTTAACAAAAATCCCTCTCCTCAATCCTGCGAAACCCCAAATGTAACTCCCACTGCAGGAAACACATGCAAGTACCTGATAGCCGGCTTTTCTGCGGCAGATTCTAAGGGGCCTCTCCACCATTCCATAAGATCGCCAGTTCCGCCTTGAAAATATGTACAGTCGAAGATGCAGTTCTGTCCCACTCCCATCGGCACCATTACCCTCACACCGACATCATCTGAAAACCCACTCATTAACTCCCAAGGTTCTTCTGTCATCTTGCCTTTCGGTCCACAAATCCTTTAACTTAGACAGTCCCCCGCCGCCTAGTATACTTAACTCTACTAGATTTACTCTCTCATCACAACCACGCACTCTCCGAACCCCATTATACTCGTTGATGATTTGACACTTGCAAGATCCTCCTCTTGATTATCACATGGAATTAAATGTTCCCGTGAATTTTTCTTACTTCTCCCTGACTTCCGCGCTCTAGCTCATATAGTAAGGGAGGTAAGACTTTTTGCAGCAAAAATGCTCCTACAATATCATATTGATGACAGAAACATGATTGACCGACCGCAGCCCCACTTCTTTTTCGTTGATTCGTTACAGTCCCTGCCAAATCAATAGATCAAGCCATAGAGGAAGTGCTCGTCTGGCCCAGTTGAATGAGCTCACGTAGCTTCCATTCTCGAACATCCAATGCTCCATTCTATCCCTGACACCCTTTGGCTTCACATACAACTACCCGACCTCCTGATCCGCATAGGACGTATGTGCCGACCACCTAACTCGAATAGTTCTGATATCTCTCGACTCACCCAAGCCTTCCAGCCGTAAGGTAATCGCAGGCGACTTCAATGCTCCTAAAATCTGCTGCTTCACTGTATCCGCCCCACCAACCCTACTCGACTTCGTTCCTGAAACGCACGCTGACGGATGGACTCAACATGTAACCCCGTCCACGGAGACTTGCAATGTTTTAGACTTAGATTTACGCATAGCACTCCTAATGCAAGTGTTTTAGTACCAAAACCATTCGGTGGGAATGACCACAAGATGGTCAAGTTAAGCTTCCCTATTCGTCATTTATTTGTATGCTCTTCGAATTCCTCGTGAGTCGTGCCTCATTTTATGTTGGAGTGTTGCGCAGATACAACAAGTTGCATAGAGGAAGTGGATAAGCAGGTGGGTGAAAATGAGGAGCAATAACAGTGACGGATTTCTACGAGGAACAAGCCGTTTATACGCATCAATGGCGTGTACCGCACGCGCAAACTTCGAATGGAAGATGGTGACGGGAGTCAGGATATTTCCGCGGTAGTCAGATTTAACGAGCAATATAATGGACATGGAAATTTAACTGCAATAAAGGAATTCTTGAAATTCCATGTGTGCGGAGTGGACGATTGTCAAAACGGACAAAAATAGCTATAGGGGAGAGTATTGATGGCCGACAGATACCCGGTATTAAAATGGGAATGAAAAAGAACGTCGGCCATTTGCCGTGGATCCTGCAGCGAAGAAAACAATTAAAAGCCTTCTGGAAATGCGGACGTACGAGGAAGATTATTAAAAATTTGTGGCAACTCATTGTTTGAAGACATGTTTTGAATAATAAATCCGACGTTTTTAAGCCAATGTGAAAATAGGAACGGTTCTCATTGCCCATTTTTTTGCACTTTGGGGACTAGCTGATGGCAGTTACTGGGACAATGATAGCAACGGTTGCAACGGGAGAAGCGGAGGTGATATTCGTGGTAGACGACACCTGAAACAGGGATCTATCTGTGGCTGCCTTCGTGGCCATTGGATGTCAACGAGGTGGACATGTTGTCCACATTCGGGCAGTTCCGGCGGTAAGGCTGTGCAATTGGGAGGACTGGTCCGCTCAACGGATCGTAAGCTTTGGGGATCAAATTATGTGCTCCCGATTTTCGAACAGTTATGCAGATTAATAGCAATTTTCAATTCATCACGGCGGGCGGAATGGATCGTATTTGTCCCCCCGCAATGGTTTACCTGGGCCTTGGGTCAGTTTGCTTTTACAGTCTGTTGAGACGTATGAGGTTATGGTCATAAACTGAACCGTGAACCCATAGCAAGACACCGGTGCAAACGCACATATCTGGAAAGGAAAATGGGAGGAAGATGGCAGTCTGGGGGTATTCCAGCCGAGGTTTAGGGCGCGTGCAGTAGCATGAACGAGAAGTGATTAATGTCGTGCGGAATACGCATTAGGTGATGCCAACTCTTGGGCTTATAATAGGCTAATTGTCATTTGGATCCAGAAGAAGTGGCTTAGTCGAGGTCATGTAATGTTCATTTGAGAGTATATGATAATCGAATATGAATACTTATGTCTATTTATATGCCTTACTGCATACGTGTTAAACGAGGTCAAATGTTAATTGAAACACTTCGGTAACATTGTTTCCTTGCTGCAATCTTTGCCTGAAATGGTATGTATTTGTGGGGACTACCGGGAATAGATATGGATGGACCTTGTTGATTAGATTCAGATAAGAGTTGGAGTGTTATATTCATTCAATACCCTAGACCTGACTCATACGCTCTTTTGTTGCAGTGTAAGAGTGGTTCATGTTAAAAAATTTTGTATGGTTACTGTCTTCCTTATTTCATTTTGAAGGTAGCGGCTGCGGGGAAATGCTCAACTAATGATGGGATAGTTTATTTTACGGGAGGCATTTTTAATGATGAAGTTTCCCTTAAATTCTATCCTCGAACTGATAACTGACAATAAGAACTCATTGCTTCGCATGCCTTAGTAATAGTTATTTCTAACTTGAGTTGCGGAGGCGCACACATTTTTACCAATAATCTTATGAAATTAGAGACGTTAATTTGAACTCAATGCAGCCCTCAGGGATCAAATGTAGTTTTGTGCAGCTTTTCATGTAGTTTGGCGATAAATAATAGCCCAACATTCCTTTTGAAAGTTTTCGTTAAACATTCTCAATCTGGAGTCTGTCACTTCGTTGCAAGTTGAAACAAACAACGGTACAGTAGTTTAGGAGAGATATTACGTGCTGTTATATGTACAACTTACTTTCCAAGGCTCTAAGAGTTCCGTGCACCAGCCAATCAGTCTCCTGACCCTTGAATCAGGGCGTTTCCGGAGAAATCGAACACGCTTGATTATTGCAAACCCAGGTCTCTGACTGTATAATGGAAGGAAGTGACTTCTCGTTCAATTTCAATAGTTTCTGTAATAATGTGGCATTTGTATGTCAGTATGCTGCTCATTTGGGCTAAAAAATTCATCGACGAAGATGTGCACCGGAATCAAGTGAAATTTGGTCACTTTAGCACTACCTAGATTATAGTTGATGTCTCGTTGGGGTATTGTATGCAACTTTTATTTTGTCTGCAAGCAGAAGGGGAATGACATGCATAATGATATTGATGTACAGCAGAAACAGCAACGGACCTAGAATGCCACCTTGGATAATCTCACTGCTAATCGGACGGGTGTTGAACAAAGTTATATTTACGTTCGCTAGCCGAAATCTGGAGATCAAATAAAAGGAGTACCACGCCAGAAGATTGGATTTTATAACGTAGCTTTTGACTGCCATGGAAAGCTTAAATCGAGCTGCGGGAACGGAAGCCTTCGTCTTATATATGAAAATCACAACAGTCGACTTTCCGTCGTTGGCAGTCTTCGTTACTACGCTGAAGAAATCAGTCATGCAGATATAACATGACCTACATTGAAGGAAGCTACGTAGGCCGGAATTAGATCGTTAAAGGTCAAGTAAGTATGATGTTTACTTACTTTGTATTATTCTTTCCACAATATGTTGGTAGATTGGGGTTTATTTGATGGGTCTGTTATTAGATGGCTCCTGCTTTGAGCCGTTTTTCGAACTGAGACAATAGCAGAAGTTTTCCACTGATCGAGGAAAGTGACGCAGTTTAAAGAAGGATTAAATAGACGAGGCAAAATTAAAGGGATAACTGGAACTTCATATTAAGCGAGAGTGGGTAAAAGTCGTTTGGTCCTAACTGGAAAGAAGATCAAATTTTTGACAGCACTGGTTTGAAGTCACTTGGGTGTAGTGCGACTCTTGGAGGGAATGCAGAGTATTCTGTGGGCAAGGTGTTGCCATCTCTCGTCATTGGGAAAGTAAAATTACCATTCAACGCCTCTGACATCCTTAGAGGGTCATTCGTGCCTCTGAATGTGAGAGATGGGGTGTGTTTACTAGTTGAGTAGTTGATAGTTCACAATGATTTTGCCAGCGCTGAGGCCTTGTTTGTAGAGTGTAGCGCTCAAAGTTCTTCATTATTTGAAGGAATTCGAGAAGCGTCCCAATCTCTTTAGGCAGACGGTTCATCTGCAATGTCAGTGCAAACTGTTTCGTTCGTTTGAACCTTCTTGGGATGAGGGACATGATTCCTGAAGTGGTCCAGGTTGTCCAAACATTTAGGGGTTGTGCCATCAGTGGTTGGACTGACTAAATCAAGGGACTCACACAGATTTGCGTAAAATTGTTTGAGCGCCAGTTGGTGGTCTACTGCTGGAGTAAGATGGTCCCATGAGGCACTATTTCATGGTTTTTAATGGAAGCGGAGGAAGCTGGGAAAACAGCCGACAGAACTAGTAACTTACAAACAATCTGAGAGTGAGTAATTTGTTGTCTGCGAAATTGCGCGCCTTGGTTATACTAGTTTTCGGCCGATGCGGGTAATGACATACGTTCTGTCGACCCACCCAGTTGTACACTGGAAAAAAACGCGGAAATTATTTTAGGGAGAAGAGGGAATACCGACAAATCCCAGGTGCGTTTAAGTTGCCCGCTACTAGTTCAAGACCTGGAAGGTCGGCGGCCGCGTTAAGTGCATCACTCAGTGGTAACAAATCTGAGTGATGCGCACCAGGGGGACGATAGACGCAAAGGATTAGTAAATCGTGACGCCCGATAGCCACAGTCAGTCAGATACAATCTTTTTAGGTCAATAAATATAGAGTTTGTACCATGAGGCTGATTGGTTGTCTGTTGAATGTGAGACAGCCTCCTCGGCACCTATTTATCCTGTCTTTCCTAACAGTGTTGTAACCAATTGTGGCAATGTCTCCTTCAGGAGTATTTTAGGTCACCTATGTACGGTGATAAGAACGAAATAATATCCACATGTACTCTTCAAAAGCCATAGCGCGTGCACCTTGTTTAGGATCGACCGAGCGTCTAATAGTAATGGTAAAAATGGATCGATAGCATTAGCACGTAAATGCAAATAACTGAGGTAAATGTCATCAGGGATGTGAGATTTGCTCTGAGCTGAAAGGCTATTGTGAGACAGACAACGAGGAATGGACGTCGGTAGTAAGGTCCGTGGGATACTATGTCCTGTTACGTCCAGTTCATAGGCTGGGATAGGTTCCAAACTCTCTGTTGTTAGATCCGGCAAGCAGCATGCCTTTTTTATGGAGTTAAGAGATTGGGTAACCGCTGTGGATGACATGGTTTGGCTGAAAGAAAAAACGGGTAAAATAAAGGACACCTTGATGGATTTTGGCGTAAATCTGTTTGTTGTTAGATGTTGGAAGGCCCAATTTCTAGGTGATTGGAGTTCTTAAGATTGGGTCAGGGGATGTGGGCTAGCTGTTGTAGGCTGATGGGATAAGCATTGTGTTTACAGACTCTAGCTATTCAGTCAGGAGGAACTCAGAAAAATGTGGTCTTCTCGGAAAATTCGTGTAGTTCATGCGTAAATTTGGGAAATGTGTGACGGGCCAGTAATGAGGAAATCAGTTTAATTCCCTTGGTAGTAACCGGGATCGAAAATATGATGGTTCAGAAACCTCGTTGGATGTGGATGCAAAAGATGGTTTTTAATGCTGCGGGAATCTTTAGTTGCGCAAAATTAAAAGGTTAAAGCCTAACTAAGTTAACTATAGGGCGGAGCTGTTGAACAGTTAAAAATCCAAAGGGAAAAGGCAAAGCAATGTGCTATTAGTTATGAGATATGCGGATCCTATGAGGTTATACGTCTTACTTGGGCCGCTTCTATTGAGGGGAGTCGCGACATTTCTGGTTAGAAGAAAGTCCCTTTCCTTGGTGTCATGCGCATCGTCAGTCATTTTTGGGCCTGCAGCCTGTGGGAGAAGGGTGGAGTACGGCAACAATTTTATCTGCTCTTAAATAAATCAAAGCTGACCCCTCAAATTTACCCCATATGTTAAAAAGGCGTCTAATTTGAGGTCAGGCCAGTGCAGTGAATGTGACAGCGTAGGCTTAGACAAAATACTGCCAAGATGAATAGACATTCACTAATTCAAAAATGCAAGATGTAGGAAAATTAAGCTAATTTTTCTGTCCATGAAGATCCTAATCCAGCTAATAATGTCAGAATAACAAATCACTAACTGTAAAATCACTACGATCACAACTCTCGACGGGTGATGGCATAAAATAGGTAGTGACACTCGTTTTTTACCCATGTGCACATACCTCAATGTCTCCTCCTATAAGCCCAAGCGTTGGGAAGCAATCCTTGATTCTTTGAGAACCTTCCGTTGGTCCAGCTTCTTTTGTCGCTTAGTCTGAAGAATGCGGCAGACGACCTTCACGCAAAACTCCCTTCCACTGTTAATAGTCTATCCACTCCGATCACTTAACATAAGCCCAAGAAGCCTAGTAAGGTTTGTCGGCTCCAAATAAAAATTCTCAAGGTATTAAAGATGTTCAAGAAGACAAGAGACTTCCCGCCTTTATTACAAGCTAACCTCTTGCAAAATTAACCTACTACTTTACTCAAACTAGGGTTCATGAAAAAGGACATTACACTTCTTTGATCGCCGAACCCAGTTCAGTGGGCACAAATGGCAATCTGAGAAGATAAATGCAACTGAAATATGATAATAGGATAAAAACTTATCAAATCCAAAACGAGAAGTTTTGCAACGTTGTAGAATGTTCATATTTTACAAAAGTAAAAGGTCAATAAAATGCTGAAAAAGGCGGAGGAATGCTGTGGCGAATGTGCAAGACTATTTAAAGGATATTTTGTGGAAAATTTTGCACGGGGTTTATGGAGCTGTCAACAGTGCTGACTACATTCATATGCTGCCTGCGGTGAGATGGAATGAGATTTGCAACAGAAAGGAAACAGTGAAAACATTTCTTACATACACCAGCAACGAATGTCCTCTATGCCGTATTAATCGTTGTTGCAGCTTTTAGTCTGAGCCGGCAGTAGGGGTCGGGAAGTTTGGGGACGCACCTCCAGCGGTGGCAGTAGCCGCGTTTTGCCCAATCGTGAGGGTCCATCTGGGTATGGCTATCCACGGCAATCAGCGACGTGATTTCTGTTGTGATTGCGCTGAATGGATTGGCAATTGAGCGTCAGACCTGGATAGCAGCCTCCTGGCAAGAGTGAGCACCTGGTACAGTTGGAGTTGCCCGTGCGAGGACGGAACTGGAGATGACACGTGGAGCCCGGTTGCATGATCTGAGCCATAACAGGGGGAATTGGGCTGACTTGGATGCCAGCTTGGGACTGTGGTGAATATTGGGCCGGAGAAAGACAGAGACAAATTGGGTCATCAACCAACCTAAGGTTGGTGGCATAAAGGTTAAGTTTGGGGTTCCGTCGCAAACAATCGCCCGGCTCGGTCTAGTGATGGTGATTAATCTTGGAATTTACAGGCGGCCGCCATGAAACAAAAAATTAAAATGAAATGTCCACATTTTTGACAGGGGAAAGGGATTTACTTGGAAGTGTAGGGTTTTTGGAGGTAAATAAAATGGGAGCCCTGGCTTATGTGGTAAGATGATCAGCGTTTGTCTGGAATCGGCAGAGGTATGGTTGCGGCTGTCGCTGGGACACAAAGTAATTCATCTGCAAAAACGTTGCAAACCATTCCCCATTAATAGACTTTGCTTTTTGGGGCCACTTCAAAATTGGGGTAGTTATTATGGCCAGCCTGCTATGCAATGCTGGCACAGTAGAACAATTGGGACTGGAAATGGAAGAGTACATTAGTTTATTTGTTAAAAGTCGAAGAAAGCGGCAGAATATTGCATAGATTAACCTATTTTCACACTGGAGGATTCGGATTTTTGCTGGGGCTACAGCACAGATGGGACAATAACTAAGACTTTCGCGTCAGCAGTTATGAGGATTCATCCATCAAAATAAAATTCGTCAAACAGGCAAAATAATGCTTTTATTTTTTGAAAGATGGTGGCCCGACCCGAGTTATTAGTGGCAATTTTAGGGTGGATGAATGTTAGCGTTTGCTAAGAAAGGCCAATGCCGAGCGGCTGAGCCAGTAAAAATGATAAGATGACGTGAAAAGGAGTACAGAGGCTGAAGTTTTCAAAATCAGAGAATATGATGGAATCAGTAGTTCATCTAATAGTATGTTGACATTCTGGTGGGACAACTTTGGGAGCGGCTCAATGGTCAGCACTTATGCCAGTGGTGATGAGGGTACATCTACAATGAAAGAGGAGGTCAAAGAAAGTATTAGCCGAAAGGTGCTAGAAAGTAAGGTAGCAATAGCTGAATTTAAATTCCGAAACTGAGCCATGGAGTAAATCTATGGCCCCATCTAGTCCAAAGTTAGTTTGTATCAAGTAAATAAAAAGGCGAACGTTTATCAGCTTCACAGGAGAGTAATATTTGCTACGAAGTTGACGCAACGGACCAAAAGTATCACTTGTGGCGTTTGTAGCCGAATGAACATTATCATGATGAATAGTATACAGGAAGGCAGGATTCAATTTGACTCGACGATGCCACAGTGTTTCAAGACCAAGAAGCTTGCTTGGGCTAGAGGAGAGACCCAGGAGATTATTGGTGAACGCCGCTGCACATTCCCGATTGCAAATTCTATTAACGTCAGGCAGATGCGTGAAGATAATAGGACGATATCTTAGGTGAGTTCTAGCGTGCGATTCATTGGTGACTGGCATGCAATAGTGGGCAGCGGATGAACTCAGGATCATAGTAGCTGCTCATTTAGTTACGACAGTTCGGTGGAGGACTTGCTCATGGAAGCTAAAGTAGCAGAAATACTGGGTCCCCAAGTCATTAGCCGTATCTGTAACTAAAACTGATACGCCATTTAAGGAGAGGGAACCCGAGCATGGTATTTGTTATTAGGAAACTCTTTTCAGCAGAGAAACTCATGAGCCACTTGGAGCACCAGTTTTCCAGAACTTCAGGTTTTCATTAGGAATTGCAAGTGTGGATATGTGTACCAATTTCAAAAGAACAAACTACTTCATGCAACGGGCAAAACTATTCGGTATGCCGCGACGAATAACACTAAATACACCATAAATATATATCAAGAATGGAATGAATCCATGGAGGCCCCCCTGAACAATCCCACTGGTCATAGCATGGGGCTGGGAAAAGCAACCGGCGACATTGACGAATTGTACACGGTTAGAAAAGTAAGACGTCAACCGAGATAGGACTAGACTTCCCATTTCATAATGTTAGCAAGAAGTCGGGAGTAGAAATCGTGATCAAACGCTTCTGAAATGTCTAAAACGGTTGTGCCCATCGACCGGTAAGAATCAGAATTCCGGGGAACTAGGTTCAAGAAGCCAAACTGGCAAACAAAGACGAAGAGCCCTTCAGGAAGCCTTGTTGGAAAGGGTTGATAATAATGTGAGTTAATAACGTTATATGGGCTTGGACAGAATTGGAATTCGCTAAACAGGGCCATGCAAGGAACCTTTTTTGTGGTATGGAAGGAAAATGGAGGTCTTTCTTTGTGACGCGAAAGTAACTTGAGACAAAATAATACCAAAATTGCATATGTATTGATTTGCGAGAAGCATGCTGGACTCAAGATTAAGTTTGTACATGTATGATGCAGGGGATACGTGAATAATGGAAATCAGAAGGGACATGGATACACATGCTAAGTTGGATTGTTTGGGATGCACGAGCAGAAGCTGCAAAGCAATATGCAGCACGCAAGTGACCGAGACAAATTTCAGAACTGCACAAACTGTTTTGCAATATTACACAAGGCTTTCTGGAACCGTTCTTGAGCGACGGACTGCAAGTCGTTTCGTGTTTAGGTGCACTAAATGTGCGTGTCGCTGGAGCAAGGCTTGACAGGAGCTCCATGGCGGCCGGAAGCGAAAACGTCACGTGATGGACAGAATCGTTTAGCTGGAGAGATGAACATGAGTGGGCATGCGAGAGTTGGATGAAATTTCGTTAAAAACAAGAGAAACGTAATGTAAGACGAATAAGGAAATCGCATTTAACAGCAATATGGGGCCGAAAAATGCTAAAGAAGGACGAGAAATACTGACAAATATACTGAACTATCTGGAGAACAATAGTTTGTGAAAAACTTTGCAGAGAGAAAGTGGAACTCTCACGACTGCCGGTTTCATCCCTATGAGGCTGGTAGCAAACTGGAGAGAGAGGTGCAATAGAAGAAGCATTTGTGTAAGAAACAAAATACTTTTAAATGTACCAGTCACGGATATCCTTTAAATTGTCGTCTGTTGTCGCAATTTTTAGTTTCAAAAGCCACTTGGTTTGGGTTGAACGGGCCTGTAATTGCGCGCCAAATTTTGCTAGCAGAACCCTAGAAAGAGGGAGGAGCTAGTTTACCTGAAGTTGCCCTCTAGTTTGGCGGAACTTGTAACAGCGTGTGTAACCTGAGTGAAGTATCTGAAACAAGACGGAAACATAACCTTACTTGAGTGCCACCTTGTTGTTACGGTGATTGTTGAACGGTAGAGAAACAGAGGCATCATCGGACCTAAGGCTGATCGTGTAAATGAAAATTTAGGCCAAAACGATTTAAGAAGTAAGATTGACGACAGAGGAGAGGAAGTTAAAGTGAATTTTCCTTAAGCTAACTGTTGCAGTGTTTATTACTGATGCATCAAATTGATGTCCAGGTTAATAATAATGAACTTGTGTGGTGTCCTGATCGGAATATTACTGGGACAGGTTGCCATTATGATGCAAAGTAATTTAACCGCAAACAACTGGTAACTACTCTGGAGTACTAGGTTGACCTTCTGCCAGTTTTCGTGGTCAGCATGCTTTGAGCTGCTGACCTAGTACACAGAATAGGACTGTAAACGAAGAAGTATGGAGTACAGGAGAAAACATTGAACTACAGCATAGCTTAGTCTAGTTCTGTCGATCCATACTGCTTTCTCAGCAGAGCCGCGGCACGGATGGTATAACGATTAAGTATTTGGTGTCGGTAGTCTTGAGAAGGAAACCGGTGTAAAGTGGCACAGGTTTGGAAACCTAATATGATTTGAGCTGAGAGCCAAGGTGACATTCGAATGGTTGATCTAGACTGATACTGGTCTCGGGAAATCTAAAAAATGAGGATTCGTTAATAAATTTGTACAAAAAAATCTTCGACTGTGTTAGACTGTGGCAGCACCGTACATGGTCCGGTAGCCTAGTCCACAACGTAGAGTAAACAAATGTGAAGAACCTTGACAAAAAGACACTTTGGAAGGTGATATTACAAGGTAAACTAGACGATTCCTGAGGGGGTAATAACATGCATTAGCGAATCGAATGGGGATTCCAGCGGCGTGTGCTTCCGACTTTAAGAGCTCGAAAAGGAATGTGAGGTTAAGTTTGACACGGCGCAACCAAAGAGGGTCAGGTTATAGCAGCTCGCATCGTTCTCTGTAACTAAGGCTTGATGTTGGACCAAGGAGTTTCTTTGTGAATGCCCGTTGCACTTCTTCTGTTGCAACACGATCAACTCTGAGCATGGTCGAGAAAATTATCAGGCAGTACTCCGTTTGCGGTCTACAGTGTGATTTGTATAGCATCAAAATGCATCTTAAAGTGAGGAATATTTAAACAATGAGGCCGCTGGTCCCGTTTACGTTTGCGATGTGGCAGAGAGCTTTCTCGTAAAAAGTGAACGAGGAGGAGTATTGTAGACCTAGATCTTTTACAAAGTGAGTGTTTAGAATTGGGAGGCCTTTTATAAAGATACTGCCCGGGGGGACGTGACACTTAAAGGCAAGAACGACGCTTTTAGTGGCAGAGAATCGCATCGCCATTGCTTAAACCACTCGCCCGGTGAGTTTGAATCCTCCATGATACTGGCTATGGATTGTGTTAAGGAAGATAGCTCGAAAGCATAGACTGTTTTGATGTTGTCGGCGAAAAATAAAGATGTACCGTGACATATTGCTCGAACGATGTCGTTTAGTTAGAGCAATAATAGCAAGGAGCCGATGACACTACACTGTATTGCACCACTAGCGATTGACTAGGGTCGTGATAGGGTTCCGCTGATACTGGCTACTTGGGAGCGGTCACAGAGGTAGGAGGCTAACCAAGAGTACAGCGGATCTACTAAGCTATAAGACTTCATTATTAGTAACAATCGTTCACGGAGCACGATCAAACGCCTTGGTTATGTCAGAGGAAATTATTATAATGACCTTTTTTATCGACATTTAGAGTGACCAGATCCAAAAGCAAAATGGTACGAGTTACAGGATCTGCGTTTAAGAAAATCATGTTGTAGTTCACTAATAAATTCGTTGGTCGTGAGAAAGTTGGTTAGCTATTCCCTGCCAATTCTCCCCATGAGTCTGGCCAGGATGGGTGCTCAATTTATTAGAAGGTAGTTTTGTGGGTTCTGTGGTGGTTCATTTTTGTGGACAGGAACAACAGTGGCGACTTTCCACTGGACTAGAAATACTCCAATTGACATAGAGGTAGTAAGCAAGTTTAACAAAAGAAGTGCTATATTGGGTTTAACGAAGCGGAATGGGACAAGCGGAACACTGTCTGAGCCAGGTCGATAAGATGGCTTGATGACGGCGAGAGCTTGTACTATTTTCTCTGTAATAAATAAGATGGACGAAATTGTTCCATCTGTTAGCCTAGGGAGGGTGGATAAATTGGTGGCAATGTTGGCAATGAGGGTGGAGCAGAAGTGAATTAAAAGCCTCGGCAACTTCCATCGGATCATCGAGCTGCTGGCTGTTGTGTATGATATATAGGAGTACTCGATTTATTGCGAATGGCGCGGGACCGCAGAAGTCTGGTCGCATGCGGGCCGGGATTCCAGTGCCGAAGAATAGTTTGTTCCTTCCTCCAAATTTGGCCTTCGAATGCAGCAAGCAGATCTTTTAGAGTTCCATTTATCCTTAGTAATATGTAGATGTCTAAGGTGTGCGCGCAGATATTTTGCAGTTCCAGAACTTTCTTCACATATCTGCAGACTTCACTTATTTGCCTTGGCTGGAGTTGAGCTGTGTGAGGGGTGAGGATTTTAATAATCGAGTGAAAGTTTGCATATATGTTGTCGGCAGTTTCTGGGAGCCAGATGGAAGGAGAAATTCAGAAAGGTCAAGGTTCCGTGGAGCGTCAGTGAAACATGGAGAGCGACGACAGACTTAAATGGAACAGAAGACGATCCGGATCAGCGGTGTGAAAGAGGCTTAGTGAGATTCCTTCAGGTCCCGGCCTGTGGGATGGCATTTCATATTGCAACACTGTAATGAATTCGCAACGTTGTATGAATTAGAGAAAGAACTAGCAAAAACTAGTAGTGAGTAACTTTTAGAGCGCATCAGATTGTTGGTGTTGAGATTAGAAGAGATGTATTGAATACTTCCGCGCTGTCTACATGGGCTCTCTGCGCGAGGTGTTGAATCTGATGGAGTTCGGAGTGGCCGACGATTTAAGCAGCGGACGAGCTTTAAAAATGTGTGAAATCTTCCTAACTAGATTGGGCAACTAGAGTACAGACATTTCTTGCCTTCTTCACTCTGATCCAGATACATTAAAATGTTTTTGTTGAAGGCAGTTAGCTAGCAATAAAAGCGAGATGTATTCTCTCTTCAAAATCTCCATCTCGAGCTGACAAAGCCCACAAAGCTTTTTGGGATAGTGTTGGGTGTGTGTGGTGAATGAATGAATAATTGTAAAATTAATGTTGGTGTAAAGGCGTGTGCAGCTTTTTGCGGTTTATGCGGTAAAGAGAAGTTGGTCTAATTAAATTACTGAATAACGTCAGGGGTTCCGTCGCAACGATTTGACTTAAATGAAGGGGAGACAACATGGTGAACACATACACTTTGGTAGGACTTGTCATCAAGAAGGAAGCCGAATTTTGTCCGTCTAATGGTTGCTCCCAGGGAAGGGATTTATTGAGCATTAAAATGGGGAATACTATGTGTGAAACCTAGGTCTAATATACTTTAAAGCCCTGTGGGTGCGACCACAGGCTGAATTAAGCGTTTCAGCTTGCGTTTCCGGGACGAAGTCGGGTAGAATCGGTGGGTCTCATAAGAAGGACCAACAAAGCTCCGTGAGGAACAGCAATCCATATAATAATTCTAGGACTGTTGAAAACTTCCTGGGAGGTCCAATGCATTATCAGTTTGAGTAGGATCATTGTTGTTGGTCGGGTCAGATGGTCAGTGTATAAATTGAATGTGAATTGCTTCCAGACACCGGAAAAGATTTCATATGACATGATAATTTATGAGGTTAGCCATTCCTGAGAACATTATGGATGGCCAAATGCAGAAACGCAATCGTTTCCATTAATACTCGCACGATAATAACTACTATTTGTCGCGTGCAATAAATCCTCATGATGAGGTGGAACCACAGGGGCCTAATCAAGGGGCAGTAGACTGGGGATATATCGGTCACGGAATTAGCACGGAGAAATGAACCACGAAATGCAGACGAGACTCCAGGTTGGAATCTGATTTAATCTTAGCCGCTCTGTTGCAACAAATTACCTTCGTTTAGTTGCGAACGACACCGTGGATATTTTGTATTTCTAGGCTGTCCATACAGCCAATAGACATAATGCGGTTGTTCCTGGTGGATGCTTTGGAAGGGTCGCCCCGGCCGCGTCTTTTTAAGATTACCTGTTTCTTCCCGTTCAGAGGCTTTTTTCTAAACTTACTCTACTCTTCGGTATTACTTGGTGCTTCCAACGCCCATGCTACGGGCAGCCTATTCTTCTTCATCAGGCGCCTGAAGGAAAAAGGTAGCTGAAGGTATATATTTCGGTGCTTGTGAAAGTTGGGCCTATGCGAAATAACCAAGTCCAACAATGCGATAAACACTACGCCAAAATGGGTGTGTACAATTTTTTCGTCCATATTTCAGAAAAATCTGCAAAATAAGCACATCAAGCTAAGTTTGTAAAAAATGCAAAACTCAGTTCAGGTAGCATGAAAACACCCATGAAAGGCACAGTGCCAGTGGGAAAAAGGGTCAGGCGCAACAAGTTGGAAGAGAAAATCTCGGTTGCATTAAGAGGAAAGGTCGAAACGAGTCCGATAGCGGCCGCAAAACTATACCACTAATAAGATCCTTGCGTCGGCATACCTAGTCTCTGCGCAAACTGGGTACAAAAATGTTGATAACAAAATGAAGAAAACAAGTAGCCTGCAACCACAAAGTAGGGTTTCATCCTGTGACCCGAAAAGCAAGTTCCTTGGAATGACGGACATGCCTGTAAGTGGACGAGAGCCCAATATCTAGCAAACCCACTGTTCACCGATACACAAGACATAGTCTCCTTCGACGGCATGATAGAAAATGAGGCCTGGGTTAGTCCGCTGGCAAATTAGCACCCGGGAAGTCCGATATTCATAAGTGGTTTTTGGAACCAGGGCAGCAAGTCCGGCTAAACAGGTTCACGGCCAATAGTGCTTCTAAACAATCAGGACAAAAATTGAACCGTTATACGGTTGCTAAATGACACTACGGTGGGCGAAAATCACAACCAAAAATAGCAGCACGTCCTCAGATAAGTCGCTCGAGATATAATTCAACTTATGCGGTCATGTGAGATACATGGCAATTTGCGACCCTTCGGGACTGTAAGCAGCCGCAAGCATCGCGGAGCCAATATGTACTTCTGTTGTACAAAGAGGATCCCAGTGGGAGTTATTCTACATAAACGCATGCAAAATACGCAACAAATGGGCGAAGGTAGTTTGACAGCATCGCTTTTAGCGGTTATGGAAACCTGATTAACTAATGATGACCATATTACTCTCCTTAGCATTGGATCAATTTGCAGCATGCAGGAAGAAAAAGAGGCTGAAATTTCTATGTGGGTGTGGCCACACTTGGTAGGAAATGCATAAACCACCTAGAATTGGAAATTATTCTTTGCACTAAGAGCGTTCAACTCCATCCAGTTAAGCTTACACAGCCGAAAATGAGAACGGTCCTCCTGGTATATGAACATGGCACCGGGACCCTTTCAAGTCTTTGCGGACGCAGCAACTGCCCCGGAAAATGTTCTCATCGCATGAGTTTCCGCTAATCGCACATCAGTTGAGAATTTGAAACGTGCTCACCGGGCTGGAAAGAAAGACATTCTACGGTAGTTGCAAGAAAATTAAATGCACTCACATGTAAAGAAAGATATTAGATATAGGACTTGATGTGGGCGGTCTTTAAAGGAAATTCGTGACTACAAATTTAGACGGGTATAGAGGACAGCTTCAGTTTCATACTTCGGTGACTAAGAGTGGTCAGCTGATTGTTAAATACACTCCGTGCGGAGATTTCAGTCATCATGCTCAGAATGGCGGGAAGCGGAAAAGAAATGGAAGTAGGGAGGCTTTGTGATAGAATATTGGACCTGCCAGTGTGAATATAATGATGCCGGCGTGGAAAGCCCAGGGCGGGTAATGAAAGAATCCCTGTTAGTTCTCCGGGGCAACTTTGAAACAGTGACGGGACGGGAAAGGATGGCAGTGCGGTTTGATTGAAAGCTAGAATACGCACGGCTATAACATGACGGTGTCAAGGTTGAAGCAACTGCGCATGAGCTGGGCATTCTAAGCATATACATAAGCCTATAAGGTCATTCTAAACTACTTAGTACAATTAAGGGACGAAGTTAGCCAAGAGCGCTAAACAACAAACTAAGAAATGCTTTGTTTGCGTCCAATGAAAAGTATCGTCTCAGCTGTCGTCAGCCCCGCCCGAAAGAAAGTGCTTCCAAACTATTCCTATGTTTTGCTGCTAGTCTCCTTTCGGTGTTCTGCTCAACAGACTTTGCATTCCGCTAAATAGCCTCCAGGTTTTCCGTCCCTAATTTATTGTTTTATCTTGTCACGCGATATTCAATCTACCAAACCCAACTCGTGTTCATACCAAATATTCAGAAGTACCAACCTAAGGGACTTTTCGATGACGTTATGAGTACATTTCGATTTGCTGCGTGTGCGTGGTGGCCTATGGGATGCTCTATGCCGAGCGATACAGACGAGAAGTTCCCCTTGCACTCAAACATCCCATGTGGAACTTCGTTACTATTTGTGCTGTTATCAAAGACATGACCTGAGGTTCGAAATATCAGCTATTGTGTAAGTCACCACAACATTTGCACGTTGGTGCTTACATTTATTTTTTTGGACTATTGTCCCCATCGTCGCACGTCAGGATGAGGCGCACTGCATGATCCCGCACTATCCAAGAAGGAAAATATTAACATTATTATCTTTTAGGATGTGAATCGGTATACTAAAATCGGATGGGAATTCTATTGTGGCGGATGACATTAGCGTAGCGAAATCATGGGGCAATTACTTTAGCAATACATACAAGGCGAAAGCCGGAGTGTATATAGGTTTGAGTCCTCTACTCTCGCTGCCAAACATGTGGTTCGCCTGCATATGGGGATGTAAACACTGTCAAATCGGCTGGCCCAAATGGGGTCCACCCGGCTATTACAAAGCTTCTGGACAACCTCTAGGAAGAGCCGCTCTATGGGCTGCCCGGGGAGGTTCTGCGGCAGGAACAGCTGCTGCGGGGCCGGAAAAGGGCGGTAGTAGCTATCCACAAAGGTAGATCGCGGTTGGATGTAGGGAATTACAGACCACTGAGCCTGACAAGAGTCCTGTGCCAATTCCGGGAACGCATTATCAAGGGACACGTATGTCTACACCTGAGCAATAGTCCATGGTATACGCCGCTGAACATGAATCTGTAAAACGGATTTTGCCTTACAAATCTGTCTCTTAGACGAAGCGACCCGTAAACCAGATGGAGGGATTCCGGTAGAAGTATGTTATCTCGAAATCAGTAAAGCATTTGACTCGACAAACCATCAACTTGCACGGCTGTGGCATAAGTGATAAATTGTTGGAGTTCCTAGGTGAATTTTCAAACGGTAAGATTCTTTAAGACCGGATTTGACAAAATAGTTCAAACACAAATGCGTCCAGTAGTAAAAGGCTCCAGAGCTCCGTACTCGGGCAAATGTTCTTCTTAGTGTCGATAGATGATTTAGCCATGCTTCTGCGTTCTCCAGATTTTTTCTCACGGATGACATGAAGGTGGTTGGGGCCTCCGAGCGACATGTCATAGGCAGAGAAATAGTCTCAGTTTTTAACCAAGCAAAAACGTGAGACTTGCCATTTAGTCCAGGGAGAAGCAACTTGCTTTCAGAACACCTAAAAGGCATGAAAGCTGCGCACGTGGGTTGCATTTTCAAAGTAGATACACTAAGCAAACTAAGGGAACCTGGAATGCAAGTTACATGGAATCGCAACAGGCTGACCAGTGTATCGCAACCGCAAAGAAACCCAGGGGGGTTTTTTACACTAACATCATTGATGTTGCATGGAAAGGGGGAACGCTGGACAATCGTCTGATCCTAAAGGGTAATTCTGTTCTGAGCTGTGTGAACTGAACCGAATGTTTGTTTATTTAACCAACCGTAATACACGAATGTCGTGACAACGACTTTGAAACGTTTGAACTTTAGGGAGCCGTAGGAAAAATGCCGTGGATAAGCGAAGCAAGGTATGTTAATTTATTTATTTGCTGATTGTCACTTAAGCCCCTTAGAAACATACAATAGCCTTGCAGACAGACACCTTGTTCATTTCTTCCGTTCTGCACGAATGCGAAAGCATTTGATCAAGTCAGGTTTGGTAAGTGAAATTACTAAGGTCCGTGGATTTCGAAGCGTTTGTATGCATACACGAATGCTGCCAGAAGCAGTTCAAATTAGATTTTGTGGTTCTATATGCAGTCAAATTAGTCGATTAGACCGTGGCCAAAGCGGGACAATTTTCTTATCGTAAAATGTATTTGAAACTATTGTATCATTATTTTACGGATCCTGATAAAACCAAAATCATTAAACGTTTGGTGAAGAGCTATTTCTGGGTGACTTTAAGCTTGATTGAACGCGCTAAGTAATAACATTTTTTTCAAATGGCATTTGAGTGACATTGAGTTCCCAAGTCCTCATAGCGACGATCACTGCTGTGGTTCCAGGACTTAGGACAGGCGAACTATTTATCTTGGCTTCATTTTCAATATTCTTTTGGACAACCGATTGCTGTGAATAAATTTATTCACTTGTGTTCATGCAGCTGTAATACTCTTCTGCGCGAATTTTACCCCTCGGATCACTCAGATTTTTCGTCGTCCTGGTCAACCTATTAACAAAGACTCTCGCACATTGGTTACACGTTTTGGATCTTTGTTGCCGAAGCAATTGTATCTTTTTGACAACTTGGGGCGTAGCAGGAAGGTGTTCGTAACTCATGGCTCGCCTAAATCACGGTTGCTGATCATGTAGCTACTGCGCCTAGAATCAAAACCACGCTGGGAATTTCGATGTCATCTTTCTCGGTGAATTGTTTTAGGGGTTTTAACATAGAGGTGGACGTGTCTTTCTGAAACCAGTAAACGGGGCTTAGCCATCAGCTTTCGCCAAAATTTGCAACCCTTGTGACGCCGTCGTGACATACCGATTTTCTTCAAGAAAAGTGGGTAAAATGCCAAAGTTCATAATATTTTTCTTTGGGATTGCGACACTCGTCCTATCTCCACTGATAATGCTCGGTGATTTAGTTTATGACTATGAAGCATTAGTAGTGTCTGGTGCGAACACCAGGTACATGTTTAGGAGCATGTAACGTAGATATTACTGACGACCCTTTTGTGAATACGACCAAACAGAGACTTCGGCATCTGCACTGTTGCACTTGACGAATCGATCAAGACGAAAGATAATTTGCTGTTGCAACATGGAGAGGAGAATTGAAACGGTTATTATGGATCGCTCGGTTTCCGAAAGGAGTAGCTTACAGTTTGGTCTAAAACAGCTTCTTGCCAAGACAGTTATTTAGCTTGTCTCTCGTTAAGAGTCACGTACCTCTTTTTACTTGCTTGTGTCCGTTTGCGCTTAGGCAAATCTTCCTGCACAGGTGGTTCTCGAGGGTAATCACGGACTCTACTTCCAGTCGAAGTTTCAACGCAGTTGTCGCTTCAACGAAGTGCGCAAGATCCGTGGAAACGCTAGGAGCAGATCAAAAACTTTCTACACTGGGCGACAACGTATTTTTTGCATTACGTGGAATGTAACCAGTTATATATATATATAACTAAGAATAAGGCGCTAATGGAAAAAAAAGAAAATTCCGTAAATCGGTAATGAACTTAGGTTCACCAGCGTGTGAAACTGACTTTCTTATCACTTTTCATATTTTTTATCGTTAGCCTTAATGACAACGGATTTGTTGCTCTTACTGTACGGTGGACGCTGGCAATACAAAAGTCAGAATACTGTACTGCTGCGATAAGAAAACGATCGACATAAACGCAATGGTTGAATTAGTGAGACCATGTGGGGCACGGCGTGCGTAACTACCATGCACATAACATTCCTGGTGGGGGTTGATGCTCGATTGAACTGTCCGTCTCTGGTAACGAAGCCAGGTCCCACTGCACCGCTGTTTTTGCTGATAAAATGGATAATCATGGTTGCAAGATGCGAGTTCCACATATGGTTTGCTTCTCATTTTGCGTGCTTTGTGACCGAGAGAGTCATACAAGATGGGGCATTTCAAACCAAAGACCATGCTTGGAAGATTAGTGGGTGGAAGTCTGTCGGAGTATTCTGGTAGTTGTCTAGGTTTGAGATGGATCTAAGCAAGCGACCTAGCCTGAAAAATTAATGAGCGAGTACCAGATCCAAGCAAATGGGCTTACACTCAGCCATTCGTCGATTCCATGGGAAAAGGTTGTTGTTAAAGCCAAAGGCTTTGATTGTAAACCCTAGTCGTTCTCCTGCTTAATGGATAGACCTCTTAATATTAGCCATACAAAATTGCCCACGAGTTACATTTCTACCAGTGGTTCCCTGCCGTATCGATCGTCATGCTAAATAATGAGAACCCTGTTACTAATTGCATCGGCCGAAGTGGTTAGTGGTAAGTGTGCAACTGACCAAACTTTCCTCTTTTCTATTCAGCGTGTCTTTCCCCAGCCACTCTGACTACCCATAATGTCCCCACTGATAACATTCCTGGTAACTGCAGTTGTTCATTGCTAGATAGTATTGTAAGTAAATTTCAATCTCCTATCTCACATCTTGCAAACCGCGTCAGCCTATGAATCCCGGCCTCTTCAGTATGTGTACTAATAAATGCTGGTCAACAGGCGTGCTTAGTTCTGACAGTAGATCCATTGCTTGTTGCTATTTCTTGCGACAGCGCAGCCCAAATTCAGGAATCGAGCGATGTCATTCAACTAATAAAGTCTAATACCACATCAGAATATACCATGCACAACTTGGGAGACAAAAAGGCCCAGGATATGAGCCGACGCAATGTAGGAATATTCTTGAATGTCAAGGATGAAGCGGCCCTTTTAGATTTGATCCCGGTTAAAAATCATTTATGCATTGTCATCCGCTCGGGATCCATAGTCATAAGAAAAGACAGCTGTGTTAAACTCGGTTTGTTTTTCATCTCGGCATACGCCCCAAACAGGCTGCAACGCCAACACGTAAAAGCATGAGTCACCTTTGTTCACAAAGGTAAGGGCCTCGATATTGTAGTGGTTACAAGTGGCTTCAATGGACAAGCTGAAAAACTTAGTGCATCAAAAGCTTTTTTGGGTGGGCTCTGCACCCGCTCATGGTACAGATAGCGGGAGCAAATTCCTCTAATCCCGTAAAGACAGTCGCTCATTATTGTCTGGCACGAATTTCCGACACGATTGGCGTCGCACAGCCACAGGATGCTCTAAGTCGATAGGTGGTCCGAATCTAACCGACCATGTTGCACTAAGTTACCGTTGACGCAGTTCTATCCAAAGCTGCAGACCGACTGCAGCTTATTAGCTACAGATGCAGACCAAAAGCCCGGTCGGGCGTAGAACGTTTGTCTGACTCGGCCGTTTGCGGCGGTTTTTAACAAAACTATCAGACGAGGTGATAATCCTAGCGAGCAGCAACGTATATGGACATTAAAATCAAATCAGGCAAGTAAGGCCCTTGGCTGCAGGTTTGACATGAAGTTGTAAATCTGGCGTCCATAAAAGATACTGGACTATGCAAGAATTGCTGAGCTTAATGGAGGAAAAACGCCAGCCATCTGCCTGTAAAGAGAAGAAAAAGGGGCAAAATATACAGCGTCAGGTAATGATAATTCACAAAGAGGACTGCAAAAATTAGCGAGTTATGGTAGCCGAAGAAATAGAAGCAGCAGGTAACTGTTTAGGCTGATACAAGACAATGGTGGGCGTCAAACGTCGGTTAATGAAACGATATGTGGTGGAAATGGTAATCACATTCAGCAGCAAAGGCTGGACCTTTGAGCTGAATACGTAAAGGATCAATTTACCAGACAGAGCGCTAGTGTAGTTACCAGGATGACCACAAACGTGAATAATTGAGCGGTACACCTTGAAAATGAAACTGAACACTCCACTGCTGAGAATGGGAAAATCAGCCGGTTTCGACGACCCCCCTCCAGTTCTTTTAAAAGTGAGTGGAGAGGTCTTAATAAAGGCACTTACCACCTTTCTGCGTGACAGTAGGAACAAATAGCGTACTTGGTTATTGGGGGCTGAGTCACGGATTGTACTCACTTTTTGGAAAGGGACATGCAGTGAATGTTGCAATTGCCGTAGTGTTAATTCAGTTTTGGTACTTGCTAAGGTTTTACCTTCTATGATGCTAAGCCGTTTGACTTCGGTTCGTGGGAGTAAAGTCCGCGAATAGCAGGCCGGATTTTGTCCAGGTAGAGGCTATATCGACCAGATATTCACTCTTCAGAAGTTACTCGAATGGTGACACGCCGCCGCCTGATGATCATAGATTTTTTCTACTTGACAGGCAACTTCAATTCAGCCAACTGGACAGAGCTATTCAGTTCCCTCCACCGGAAGGGTATGCCAGAAAAGTTTGTCAGTTTCCTGTGAGCATTGTACTTGTACATCAATAATCGCATAAGAGCATGCGGTGAACCGTCAGGTTCATTAAAAACTACTGGCCGTGTTCCTTAAGGTGTTCTATCTGTAGATGCTTGTTCATCTTCGTCATGGTCGAACTGCCAAATGGAGAGAAGTTGTGTGAAGCAGATAACGCGGATGACGTTGTGCTTGTTTGCAATTAAAAAAAGTGCATAGCGTTCACTGGTCAACCTCGTGAGGGTTGCAGCTCCAGTCGCATGTGCTTTGCACCTTCAAAGTGTAAAGTTCTGTTAGAGGACTGAAAGATAATAGTCCCGAACTTGATACCAGATGAAGAAGATCTGACCTCAGCTGGTCCGCGACAAAGGATAATAGCACGATAGTGGGGGTGAATACGTGTGTATCTAAGGCTTGGTGGAGCCATGTGTCATCTGTGCAAGGTGCACTATTTCCCATTCTTAATTAACGTAAGTCGCAGGTCATGTATTTGGTTTTCTTAAGGGTCGGGCTTCTAACCTTGGCGGTTAGATTGGAAACGTCTTATCACCAGTCGAGGTGACATCTTCAGTGCATGTGGGAGTTGGTGGCGTTCCTTCGTATTTATGAGTACGCCGTTATCTTCGACATTTGAACTGGTTGACTGACTTTACCTCGTAACTTGGTGTTTGGCGTCTGCTGACTTGTCCTTTGACCTTAGCGAAATAACGTTTAGTTTGCGTGGTTTGGTCTTTCAGCTGCTGCTGTGGTGTGGTCTCAGAGTTTCTTTCGCATAACTAATTCAGTTTGGTGACCGTAGGCCGATGTGATTCGATTCCTGGTTTTCTTATGTAGGTACGCGATCTATTCTTTGTCCGACTGTGCAGCCGATCTACTTCCATATTTAAATTGACTGGGTGATTTGAAGAGCACTAGACTTGGAAAAACCAGCTTGCGTGCCTTGCGGCTGCATTGTCCGTAATTTCAGCCTCATTCAGATTTAACCCTACCATCGTGGACGAATATAAGAGGGGTTGGATCATGTCCCCTTGTAGCTACTTTGTATTCGTGCATCTGAGTGGATACTTTTCTACCTGTTTGGTCAATATAAAATTAACTGCAGTTCATGTATTTGACTTTGTGTTCGATGTTTTTTCCCTCGGTTTGAGTCGTTTTTTTGGTTTAGATGCGAGTCTGTCCGTAGTTTTGGACGGCATGTAACCGTTGCGAGTCAGAGTTTGGGCAATCCTGCGATTATTTCAGATATATCGTTGACGTATGACAGGTTGATTATTCCGTCATGTTCTTTAAACAGTTGCATTGTTTATCACATGGGCGGTTCTTGTAAAATTCCTTGGATATCCGTTCCGCTGGAATAATTTGAGAAAGTACTTTTCCTCTTGCCTTCTCAGTTCTGGTGTGCTGCAGTGAGTTCTGTCTCTTCTTTAGAAGCTTTGAATACACGAAGTGTTGTGGGTATTTGGGCGGCCGATGTGAAAGGTCACTATTTGATCCTTATGTGTTGGTTTGCGACATGCTATTGTTCAAAATATGCCATTGGCGTTGCTTCCTAGCAATACGTCAAGAAGTGCTAGTTTCCGACGTTCCGATTCCATGGTGAACTTGATGTCTTCGAATACTTTGCGTACCTATTTCATGATCGAGATTCTGATGATAACGAAGATGTCATTGGCATATCAAGGTTTTGGACGAGTTCCTGGCATAACAATCTTTTTTTGGGTTAGCACCACAACTTCAGCAAGAAAGACGAAAACGGTTGAACCCATTGGTATTTTCTTAGTTTGTCCGTACACATCACCGTTGAATTTGAAACGACCGTAAGGACACAAGTCAAGAATATCGTAAACCCTCTGTTTCTATTTGAAGCATATGCTGCTGCAGGACTGGACTGGATCGAAGGCGAACCTTGTTCTTTCAGCAGAGGAATGGGATGAAATGGATGGATCTAATGACGAGAGTAATTGTATCTCACCTGCTGGTCCTATATCGGATAAAGTGTTTTAAAGCATACAAAAAAACCCGATTAGGACTAATTAATTTGATGCACATGTAACGTCGGCGTGACATTAGCTTGTCGATCAAATGTAGAATGCACGGAGCAACGGTGATTTCGGTATTGCTCTAGGGCTCCGAAGCATGACCGTTGAGTGGAGAAGATGCACGAAGACGTTTGGTTTTTGATTACCGTCTTTGTTTTAGTATTGGTAGGTTATGGTGGGGGAATTTCGGGAGTAGCTGAGAGGTTAGGTGAAAGGTAGATCTAGTCCTTGGAACAGGCACCGCATACGAATAGGTTAGGTTGATTGGGACTTGTTTTGCGCATGCTGATAGAGCGATTTTCTCGTGGTAGGCTGTTTTTAGATATAGTTATTGGTTGGAAGATGGTTCGAGGTGTCCAGTTAATTACAGAAAAAAATAATGTTGAAATTCAAATGGGTGGATTTTATCGCCAAGTTAATGTCTACGAAATTCTTCAAAGCGACGGTTGGAGACAATAGATGACGTGGTTTAACGCCGCATTCAATAGGCCTTTGCTTTCAAAACCTTCAAGTTTTTTTTGCATTTGTTTTTTGTTATTCTTGGTTCTTCTCCCTGTTTTAGTATGTGGTGGTGTGATATAGCAACCGAAACCAGATTTTGTTAGTGCAAGGTTAGTGGTTGTATCAAGTGAACTGAACTGCTTTTACACTAGGTTTGCCTCAGTCCGTTAGATGTTTTGTCACTATCGTGGCCAATTAGGTAGTATAACAGTCAACTGCAGATATTGCTTCTCATGGCGCTACTTGAATTTAATTATTGAGTATTAATCACTTTTTTTGTTGATATGTAACCTACCTTTAAAGGTTCTGGTCATAGCAGCATATTTGGGGAATCTTCTTCCACGCGAACGCTAACGCCAGCACAAACACAGACACATTATTAGACAAACATACATTCATGGAGATTTTGATTGTTATTTGCTGCATATTGTATCTGAATGAGTCGGTTGCGGAGCTAATTAAAAAGGGTTACCCATGTTTAGAAAAGGCTTTTCTTACGATCAATGCCATTCGATTGAGAAATACGTACTTTTGTTAACCGTCTCAAGTACGGTTGCCAAGTAATTCCAGAGTGCAAAATAAAAGAAAGGGACAGAAGTCTTTTATTGTTTTCGCGAACTCTCGGAAGACAGAGTCCATATGAATAATCTTTATTAGAAAGATGAAATTCTTCCGTTATGTCCTATACCTAGAGCAAAACTGATATCAAGTTGAGCTAGGGGAACTGAATATCCAACCATCACCAAACTTGGCTGCCAAAATGTGGATTTCAATTGGTTGGTATTTTAACAAACGAATAATCGACATTCTCAGTCCTATGGTGTCCATCTGCCGACATCCCTCCTGCTGCCCAATGAGCACCATCTGTTGTTTCGTATGGTGAAAACTGCGTAGTCTAACTCTTCGTACCTAAGTCGATCTGTTTTTATCTTTCCATATGGTCTATTTTTAGTTCATTTCTGAAGTGGTTTGTATTGGAGAGCCATTGGGATTGCATCGAAGTTGTGTACTAAGTAACATGGACCAATGTTTTCCTTCAGCAAATTGATACTTTGTGTATTATGAGCCTTATTCTTCGAACAACGATGAAGAATGTTTGGTGGTCATTCTTATGACATTGTTTGCTGCTAATTTTAGGTTACCGAAAATGGTGAAATACGGCCCGAATCAGAATATCGTGAAATCACAAATAGGGAAGAACAAAAGCGTGCGTTGTTGGAAATTATTGCACATGCCATAGTCGAACGCTCTTTGGAAGCGGAGCGTATTCGACAAGGGAATATCAGGCGGACGTTGGAAGAAATATGCAAGTTACATCGCGTAAAACGCATACGGGTACGTAAAAGATATCGAACCACCGTTTAGACATTTTGAAATGGTTTTCCTATTAGTTCTCGTTAGAATAAATTGTTTTGCGCCAGAGGATATATCCGGTCTACTTTCCTTTCTTGCAGTCATTAATCCTTCGCTAATGTTCTCTGATTTCAGCTTCTACCTCTCAGTGTCGTCCACATAAAAGTAAAGTGAACAGAGAGTAGTAACAGAAAAGCTTTCGAATGTGAACGCCAAGGTTATATCACGCAAAGTCTGCAGTCATTGCATGAGATATCGCATGAATGTCATACATTTATCCAGGCGGACCCTCTCGTGCCAATTTTAATAGGTAAGATTTTAGTACGGTTGTGTTCTGTCAGGGACTGACCCATTCTGTCAATCTTCTGACTGACGGCTTCCTCGGAGATCATCGCGTTCCACAAGAATCGACCTCTTGGCAGGTGTAGCACACGTTTCAATCAACTTAACCTGCCGGAATTTAGTGTGTCTTTCCGATTTAACCCCGAGATCCAATGGATTATGCCAAGCGTCAGGATTGTTAATAAAACTCATTCCGTCAGTACTACAGTGGTACAGTCTTCGCGCCTATCCCCGCGTTGACCGTGCGCCCGAGCGATATGGTAGGACTGGTCTTACCACCGCGGTACAAACATGACTATTGATTGATAATCGGATATCATTCTGACGATACAGATATCTAGAATTTTCAAGTGGCGAAAATGTACGAACGTGTTTCATCCGATTTATGACCAGTTAATAGGACGGGGATGCAGAAGGGGTGGAAATTACGGGCTTCATAGCCTTTCAGAGTGTGGTGTCGATGTGGTCTCCAAATAATCCATCCTTCATCCCGAACGGCTTATTCACCAGCAGGAAACTGAGAAAGAATAATACAGCTGTGTCACCCCGCTTAGGAACCATCGGTGCTCCCTGTCCACCACAACGAATCCGGAACAAACGATTGTAAATCGAAAACCTTACCCAATAAGCTAATCGACAAACTTTCTGGCTTATCGAACATCAACACCATATGATACCGCATCCCATCCATCAATGGATTTTGCGGATCACGGACTTTAGCTTATCGGACGGTTCACCTCCGCGTGTTAGCTGACTTCTTTGCAAGATGCGGACCCCACAAACAACAGCATGGGCCTTTGCTATGTGTTAGTTTTCAGTAGTATAGGTTTTTGTGTGAATTTTAGTTGATTCATCTTGCAGCACCAACGCCCAATCATTAAGGGATCACGAAAGCATTGCACAAATGTTTATTATGCTTTATTCAACACCTTCACTATGAAAATAAAGTCCGACTTTGATCTAGCATATTCCTATAACAATATTTTTCGCTTCCATGTTGCAAAATACGTCACAAGTAGCCACATCGTCGCTGTGACTGTCCTTATCTCAACTCAAAAACACAATATGACGCACATTTTTTAAATCAACCAGTTTATGGGATGATAAATTGTAGATAGAAGTGCTCTCGAATAACGATAGAGCCTTTCGTATGGGGATTGCAACTAAAAGTGGAAGGAAAAGATAGAGGACAACCCTGAAAACAACGATTTTTTTCTGCACTCGAGTGAATGACGACCATGATCATGAAGACAAAATTGGCTTTTCACATACAGGGACGAAAAAACGTGAATTTCTCCGGCACATCCTTCAGTGATAAACAGTGCCAGATAGTTGCACGATAGCCTGAGTCGAATCCTGCTTACGGATCAAGAAAGGCAGAGACCTTAGACCGATGGAAGGTCTGTCTGCAATGCAAAATATGCCGGACGGATGTGGTAAACACAACTCCGACCGGGTCAGAACCGAATCGATTCTCGGGCGAACACTGCTCCCAACCGTTAGATAATCGAGGAAGAACAATGCTCGCGAGCATTTCAAAACCAGTACTTATTATTTTTTTCATCCGTAATCCTTGCAGGAGAACGTTTTGCATTTGTTGTAAATTGGAACTGTTGCGGAGTCACAACAGCCCCTAGGAATCTGCATTCTTTCTCCGACTGAACTCAGGACTCGTGTTATTTTTCATGTCAGCACTTCATCAGTTTCCTTGAGGAAGGACGGGGACAGCCCATCTCGTCCAAGTGCTTTATTAGTTTTAAGATAAACTGTTTTGAATGACCTCTATTTTTATCGGATGTCTGCTATCAGCCTGCTTTGTTTGTGTTTCTGATTTATGTGATAGCCCAACTGTCGAAGTGAACCAACTGAATTTGTATTTGTATTTGAAGTGTTTTGGCCCACGCTCTAGGCGCCATTCCTATTCCACCAGCCTCACTTTTGACATTATGCACGGTTTCATAACCAGCAGGATGAGAGTTAGCGTAGTACACCCTGAGTTCTACAGTTTGCGCGTCCTTAGATTATACGCATCCATAGACCGATTCCAGGGGGACAGCAGTGGATATAAACGTTTATTAAGTGGTTATCATTATTTGGTCGATCAAAACTGGTGCCGCATGTACAATCGGTTAGTATGAAATAAAAACTGAGCGTACAATCAACAATGAGGCACCGGGTGAAGCAGTTAATGGACCAATGGGAACTGATAGCAGATTAGCAGCAACTTACTCATACCAGCAAACCGAACGGTTATCGCTGACTGGCCCCGTTGAACACAGGCAGATCACGCCAAGTGAACAGAAAGGCAACTAGTGGGCCGCCTATACAGTCTAACGGGATGACGACAATGCAACCAATGAAACTGTGGGTCAAATAGACTCAGTGCAGTCAGCAGATACGTGGTGGACACGGACAGGGCAAACAAATGTGAACACACAAAAGCAGACAAACTTGAAAATCAATAATGTCCCCAACAGATCAGTGGTCGGAAAGCAACGGGGCCAGAAGCGTGGCCAGAGTTTGTGTGTGTGTGTGTGTGTGTATGTGTACATATTTGTGAACGAGCGTATGAACACTTGCACGCATATGCGTGCTCCTGTCACGCGATTGGGCAAGTGAAGTGGCGCTCACAATTTTTGGCCTGCCGTTGAATTCCCGGAGGTTCAACGGTTAGTAAGATTAACTATAAGAAGTTGCGTGGGGTGTTTGGGCGAATGCTACATGCCGGTTGCCCAAATTGTAGGAGGGGTTTATTGTTGGCAGCTTAACGGGTGCCTTTGACTCAACAGTCTAACTTTGAAGACTGGGTCATCAGTCCAACGTAGGAATTCAACGTAAGCTGCCTTGAGAGATCTTATTTCGGTCAGTCACGTAAGCCCTCGCTTTCGGTAGAACATCATTTTGTTTGCCTCGGACGGGAATTCTATACATCATACACCGAATGCACAAGCAGAAGCGAAATGGTCAGCATCCTGTCGGTTGGAGAGGGCCCAACTTTGGCCGGCACTAACTACCCAACGAAGTGCTATGACTTCGCTCTAGAAAAGTCCAAGGCACTACACTCTCTGGACAGTGTAATAGGAATGTTTTGTCCAGTGAGCTGCATCTGCTCGCTTTAACTACCTGGAATGGCCTCTTCAGGAGCTCATCCAGGTACTTTGCAAGCAAGTGATTCTGTGAGACTGAACCTCCTCTGGCTTAAGCTCATTCCTCTGACAGCTTTGACTACGAGATCGGCTTTGGAAAGCCATCTTGTTTAGCTTTTTGGGTCCGGGATGCATCGAATCAATCACTTTACTTCATGTTATAGTTGTGGCATCCTAGGAAGAACATGTCGTTTTTTAACGCAACAATCCAACCAACGTATATAAAATACAAAACATTGGTTCACTGAGGGTCTTGTACGTTGCCTTATATGTAAGTACGTTCTGGGGACGTGAATGTTAGAAACGGACACGCCGCCAAAATAGTAAATTAAATCGTACATGCAAAGCAGTTTTCATCATGCGCATTACACCTGGAAGTTTTGGGTTCGAAGAAGCGCTTTCCGATTACTTTTTAATTGTGAAACCATCCATCGGCTATAGCCTCTTTCTCGAAATATCATCGCTGTAAGATGGCAGCAAAATCCGACATGTTATGCGGTGGGTAAATCTCAGTGAATGAAATCGGGGAGAAAGGGAGTATATCATCATAAGATGCACTAAGCTTGGTATCTTCATAACGTTTCCATATTTGATGGTTTGAGTTTTTAACCTAGCTCAGGTTTCACAGCCAATCATATACTCAAAAGTGACCAGCGTTTAGGATCGTACTCCGTTAGGATTTGCGGTCGTCTTTGATAAGGCACTAATCATAGCCTACTCGCATTTGATGTGACAAATATCTTTGGTGGTAGGTTGTTTTGAACTGTCACAAAGAGACTGCACCTCGTTGTGGTGTGACGGCTTGCGTGCCTCCATGACCCAACGAGCTACACAGAATGGCTCATCTCAAGCCGAAGATACAGTCATGTCTGGAAGGTCAGTGGGTAGGGGCTTGACAAAGTAGTTTCCTGGTCCTAACAGTCGGAATTTGATCTGAGTTTGCAGCTCAGTCGGAAATACGAGTGCAGGAATAATTGATCCAAGATGTGCATCCGCTCAGTCATACCCCATTGCTTTTTAATGAAGTTCTTGTCAGAACCAAAGGTTTTGGTTGAGAACTCTAATCGTCTTTCTGCTTAGCGACTGGACTCCTTAGTAGGTCTCATCCATCAATCCCCATAATTAGATGGCCTATACTGAATAACCTGGGCTTCAGAAATCTGGCGGTATTCGTCAGTTCGACTCTGAAAATGGTTGTGAATCAGATGTAACCAGGTTTGGCAACGTGATACAAGAGGATATATTGTTACAGTCGAACGAAACTATTAGCTATAAAATTGTCGTTCAATTGTTTTATTGGAGTGATATACAGCAAAAGTTCCACGTTCATATATATGCGAACTTTTTCCGTTGATGTATCGTTAGGTGACGAAGTTCAGTTCCTCGATGTCGAGGTACTGACTGACATTTTTGGTTTCTTATTACTACCCTTAATTTTTGAGTTTATTTTATTTAAGGCTGTCCAGGTTGCTTTGCTGTCATTTAATTCATAGATTTCCGTACCTTTGCAACAAGTTGCATGTTCTCTGGGATGTAATGTATACAATATGTGTTTATAATGTATAGAATATGTATATATATGAATTTTCAAAATCATATGAATGTATATATTGCAGGACAGAGGTTCACTCGTTCATTCATTTCTCGCGAATATTCTCAAGTCCAGATAAGCGTAAAGCTGGTCGCTAAATCTAAGAGAATCTGCGGCTTTTGTGCCCTTGTTTTACTCTGTAACGTTTGTTGCTGACGTCCTAAGTTGTATGTTTTCCATCGTCGCCAATTTAGTGACGCATCAATGCATGCTTAATTGAGATCATCTGAAAAGCTCTATTTACAAAGAAATAAAAAAAGCTAGACATGTAAACAATGAATGTCATGTTTCTTCTGCTTGAACGATTTCATGTGGTTCCGTAAAATAAAACAAAAAAGCGAGTTTCTGCAAAGTACTGTCCTTTATTCTTGATATCACTTAAAGTTCGGTTCATCACATTGCAATTTGTAGTGGCGAGATTATTTGGCTGATTTCCAGCAAAATCAGTCCACTAACTGCCGATAACCATCCCCTGTTTATGAGTTCAAGTACAAACTTGGTGGATTTCCTTTAGCAACCAGAGCGTAAGTTCATTAAGTGTATTTTTACAAGCATTGATTTGCTGAATAGCAGACGTTTATAAATTACTAGGTTGGAAAGGTTATTGTGGAACCTGAAGAAAGACACTTTTATGGATTTTGAGTGTATATGAGATTCAAAATCATAGGAACAAAATGCGTATTTCGTACTCAATTTATGTCATGGGCATAAAAGGTATATTTTTTTACTCATCTTTTATAAACAAAGTGGGTGTCAGTTAGGACTTCGACTTTCGTATTCCAAAGTTAAACACATCCGTGCAGATGCTGCACAGTGGTACAGAATACTTTATACAAATTACTGTCTGTGGCTTTTAATAAGCTTATCTCGCTGCTAATGACCAGGGAGCTTCGCGAGTTTTGTGACTCTCGACGTTAGATGGAACCCTAAATGGCCCCACGGAAATGCAGGATGGAGAGATTTAGGACTCAACCAAGCCAAGTTCCCTGACCCGGTCTGCTACCAAGACGTCTAGCCTCCTCTGTCCATGACACCGGATTCGCAAAAGGGCGCTGCGCACTCCGGTTGCTCACAAAACTGGAAAATACTATCCCACGCGATCGCCTTGGTCAGCGACGGAGAACCGTCAAATGAAATTAAGTTGATATTTTAAGCGGCCTTGATGTGAAATCTGATCGGGCATCGAATTGTGTCGAAGGTAGGCTCCCATTTGACATTCTTCTACGAGCTTTTGAACTCTGGTCAGTGAAAGTCAAGATCCCTATGGAAATACCAGCATAATTCCGGGACTGGGACCATACGAAGCAAGTTGGTAACGCCTATTAAGCGCTGGTCGTAAATGCGTAATAAATGGTATTTCGATAGCTCGCCTCACGATATAAAAACGCTGAAAACCAAAATCTGTTTTTGAAACCGCATTTTACTTATTCAGTCTCAGTATTCGAACAATAGAAGCGATGTTGGTGCTTATAGTAGTTTTTTTACCCGACTTCACCACGGAAACCGGCGTTTGTCAGGATTGCTAGATTTCATTTTTGTCATTGAGATGGTTATTAACATAGCCATGTACTCATGTGAGACAAATGACGTTGATGTTTGCTCAGATTTTCGTGATCATCTGATCGGTACCTTTTGGACCTGTGACAAGTAAAATCCTGTCACAGAACGAGATTGGGCGAAGCTTGTTCTTTCAGCAGAGGAATAGGATGAAATGGATGGATCTAATGACGAGAGTAATTATATCTCACCTGCTGGTCCTATATCGGATAAAGTGTTTTAAAGCATACAAAAAAACCCGATTAGGACTAATTAATTTGATGCACATGTAACGTCGGCGTGACATTAGCTTGTCGATCAAATGTAGAATGCACGGAGCAACGGTGATTTCGGTATTGCTCTAGGGCTCCGAAGCATGACCGTTGAGTGGAGAAGATGCACGAAGACGTTTGGTTTTTGATTACCGTCTTTGTTTTAGTATTGGTAGGTTATGGTGGGGGAATTTCGGGAGTAGCTGAGAGGTTAGGTGAAAGGTAGATCTAGTCCTTGGAACAGGCACCGCATACGAATAGGTTAGGTTGATTGGGACTTGTTTTGCGCATGCTGATAGAGCGATTTTCTCGTGGTAGGCTGTTTTTAGATATAGTTATTGGTTGGAAGATGGTTCGAGGTGTCCAGTAGACTACAGGAAAAACAATACAAAAGCCTTAACCGTTAGAGCGAGAGGCGATCTTTCGTTATTTTTGTTTCTTTTTTCTTTTTGAATAGGTTGCTTTGTGGTGTATCAACCGAAACCAGATCATTTTGGTGCAAGTTTGTACAAACTCAACTATTCTATTTGACGTCACTTCATCTGGGATGTTGAAATCCTTTTATCAGTTACTCTCTGGCCGGTCGATGTAACAGAACTGCATTGGTTATATTGGGCTAGTTCGATGGTGCTAGTGTTTCCGTCGCGTTTATAATTCGCATCAAAATGGCTGGTGGAATATCTTTATCGGTGACTTGAAAGCCGCTATGGATGTCGTTATTCACTGACACGGACATGGTCGATATCCGATGACGTTTTGATAAGCATGATCTTTGTTTGGGGCGAGTATTTGAGATTAGGATCAACTGCCGCCATGCTAACGAACAACCATCTCCGTCTCCGTTACTGTCATGACCTGGCTTAGTGACTTTCGATTGCTAAAATGCCGTTCATACTAACCTGCATTAGCTGAATATACGACCCGAGAAAACCCAGTCACGTGATTACAAGGGGAGAAAACTGGATTTTCTGCCTCTTGTATGTTTGGTGGTGGACTAAAGGCGAGTGCATAAGAGTGCTCAGCCACATTGTGAATTTAAATCCGTGAGAAGAACATTATACCCTTGGTCCGAAGGTGGATGCACGTAAAATTAAAGTCTAGGGCAGATGTCGAATAGTGCCGACAGTCAGCAAGATGGACGAAATACGAGAGCGGAATTGAATTCTTCAGCATCAATCCGTGAGCAGAGAAGCTCCTCCCAACAATAAAACGCGGACTTACTCTACACATAAGCGTGAGCAATTTGTACTCGAAGGCTAAAGCGGTACGTCTTTAAGGCTTCGAAATTCACATTCTGGTCTATTATTTGAAGCCTACTAAAATCAGATTTAATTTGACGACAAAATTATTTCGCGTAATTTGCCTACAGCTTACTCGTTTCCCTTTGACATTTTCAGGAGGAGCGTCACCGACATTCCGAAGAGAATATACTAATGCAACTTCTTCCTCGTGATCATATAAAACCCGAAAAACTGCAGCCGATTAACAGGTCACCACATGAAAATGTAAGTTATTAAAAAATACTAAAAGTTATTTTGTTCCCATTGCGATAGTTTCGCAAAGGTACAGCGTAATTCTAGTTTGGCAGTAAGTATTTATCAATAACATGGCATTTTGAACCTGAGCATATGATTTCGATTACCACCAAAACCTTTCCCGGGAAAAATTCATATTTTACTCAATCCATCAGGGTTATGAATATTTTTCGGCTTTGAAATGTCAAGTGAGCTTTGAATACTCAACTACCCATGGCGTTATATGGTTTTTATTTTGGTGTGAGGCTAAGAACTTACTAATCAGATGAGAAATGAGCTTGATTGCCTACACATTTGTACAGTTCAATAACTTATTTCATTCTTGTGATCCGGAATAGTGTACTGTTTTCTGAAGTTCATAATTGGCACTATTGGCTCCAATAACTGAATGAGGGCATGGAATAAGTGGGTTTTGTCATTGACGAGGATAAGTAAGGACAGTTGATGGGTTTATAAACGGAAACGTAACAAACTACCGCAGATTGCAAATTGCACGTTGAAACAGTTTTTTTGGCTAATCAGGGTGGAAAATTAGTCGATAAAATGTCAAATATGCTAAGACAATGGTTGCGGTGTGTTCTGTTTAGTTGTGTCCGTCACAGTAAGATATAGGGCACTGTGTTCACTTGTGATAGGTTTTTAGAGGCTCTAACTTACAAACGGTAAGTATGGTTAACAACAAGTTCTAGGGGAAACAGCATCATAAAACTACTACAAAGATACTTTGTAGTAAAGGCTGGTATAGAGTTCAGCCGATGAAATAACGCCGTGCGGATGCAGATACTGGGAATATCTCAGGAATACACACAGGCTGCATCCAAATGTACTTCTGAAATGGCCAACTTTCTTAACGAGTTATTTTCATGGAATTCAACAGTGAGTGGAGTTGTGACGGTTAAATTCATTTCTTTTATAAAATCCTTAAACAAAACCTTATGGCAAAGGATGCAGCCTTATTTTACGCTCCGGATATTTGTAAGCCTCCAAGATGCTCATTCTCTTCATTTCCTTAGCATATGTCTTATGGAATTCAACGATTTTATAAAACTATATCTCTAGGCCGGTTTCATGAATTGAGGAAGCGCGCAAGGTAAGACGCATGAACGAGAGCAGTACACAACACTACTGATACAGTGTAAACTGTGTGGAACCTGTTGCACACTAAATCCTTACCAAAAAGGGGAATCTGTCTGTGCCAAGCACATGTACCTGTTAATAGAGTTGGCCATTTCGGAATTACCTTTATTTGAATGTAGTTCGTTTTTACCCTGGAGATTCTCCTTCAATTTACACTGGCACGGGATTGTCTTAGCGAATGTGTTCAATGCTAGCTTTTACCACATAATATGATCTTAGGGTGGTTCTACCGGATTTGTTATTATGATGGGAGTTAGGGACAAGGTAGAACTTTTCGCATGAAATATATGATTGATCTCAAGAATCTTGTACTAGAATTTTATGATTCAGACTTTTACTGTGGAAGAATGCAAAGCGGTGAAAATCTGCGTGGTTTCATGTTTGTAAAATGGACCCCAGAAAAGTTCCTCGGAAAATGTGGTAGGCCATCGTCGAAGGCCTTCGATTTGTCTGAATTTATTCAAACAAAGCAGCTGGCATTTCAGTGCGCAGAATTGTTTGATCGATTGTGGCGCCTAAGATGCAAACCCAACGCATGTGAAAAACTAATTGTATTTGGTGAACCACCCAACTAGAAAAAGCTCACATCCTAGGTCACAGGGTTGCGCGGTTTTAAAATCGATATTTGATCAATCTGATCAGTTCGCTGTTCTGGGGTTAAGGGGTCAGGTTAAGTATACGTTTGACATCAGCGAAATGCAAAAGCGATTGGATTTTCTTGAAGTAATGCTAAGTTCACGATTTTAAATACTTTGCTCTTTTATTCTGTGATTATGTGCGACTTTCCTAAATGCAGACCTAGAATTTATCAAAACATGGTCATTATACCAAACATCATTTATGCGTCCCAGGTCCCTATGGAAGACCGCGCTCTGGTCGTGCCAGTTTCGGACATCGATGAACCCGAACTAGCTGTGGTATGTTCTATGGTAATGTTGCTTGATCTGTTTTTCATCATCGACGGCCTTTTCTGTCTTGCTGAAATGTGAAAAAATCATCAAGGCAAATGGAATTTGATTAAAGCGGATGCCTTTTGGTAATTTTGTGATGCCAACGCTCTTCTGAGTGTTTCCATGTCCCCTAATTTAGAGGCCTTATAACTGAAAGTAAACTTTATGAATCCAAGCAGTGACTATGTCCATGAAGTCACAATGTTTAACTAGCCAGAATCAATATGATAGCTCACAGACTACTCGTCAGACTGGCAGTTTGAATTTTCAATGACGTTAGTCAGTGGCAATTGTTGTTCATTAGAACCCATTCGAAATACCGGGAAGCATTGATGTAGTGTAAAAAAATTATATTCAAGCTTTGCTAATTGTCTTCTAAATATATACATTTTAGTACTGACACCTTGTTTCGGTAGTTTCCTTTTGATTACTGCGGTTTTCAGATGGACAAACACAGTCAAATCGAAGTTGCCAAAGCTCAACGAGTTCGACGGCAGCGAAAAAGCCGTGAGCGCAACGCTGGTCAGCCTCCCTACCTGTATTTATGGGAACCCGGAATACAACGACGTAATCTCAGTTGCGAACGAGGTCGATCTAAAATACGCGGAGACGAACGAACTGAACGGGGTCTGTTCTCAAAAAGTCGACATTCCGGATCGCGAGAAGGCAGGTTTAATCAGGCTGGTCAAAACAGAATAGGAGAGAAAAATGTTAAAGGGGAAAAATCAAGACAGAAGAAAACTAGCGGATTTGATGATCGTCTTGTTTATGATGATCCACAGGTGGGTATTGCCTAAGTTAATGTTGAACGACCTGATAAGTTCCTAGACCGGTTCAGAACGACTGGCGGAGCAGATGTCATCACTTGATAGACCAGTGTATCTTCAAAAGAATTATCATGCATGAGTCTCGGGTGATTGTTGTTCGACGAACAAGAAGCTTTTGGTTTTACTGTTGCAGCCTACAGCTGGTTTGCGTCAGTCTATACCTGCTCCTTCACCAACGCTTCTGAATCGGCCACTTTTCGTCTCTTTGGGATTTGAAGTATCATACCTGGAGGATCAAAATCGAGGAGCTTTCTATCTGGAATAGTGTGCGATGGCGCATCTCGGTACCATGTTCTAACCTCTGGTTTATGATTGCTTTTACATGGGACTGTCGCAAAATCTGTTGGAGTTTTCCTGATTTCAATACGCTGGTATTGCTTGTGACAAAGAAGCTGTCTGACGCCGAACATTTTTGTAGAAGGCTTCATTTTTTCTGAACATTTTATGTCTGCTGGCTTGCGAAGTTGACGCAGCTCTAGTGCTCCTCAAGGCCACATTCGGATATGCGCGATCCGAATTTTTCACTATCTTGTAGTCAGCCGTAGGTGTGTCTCCAACTCTTGCACAACGTTATTTAAATTTAATTTCTCCTTTTTCATCGTATTTGAATACTACGATGAGTTTAGCGAGGTTATCACTTCTAGACTTGTTGACTGATAGATATAAATTGTCATCTTCGCTACCAATGATTCGTAAAATTAGTTTTCGGAAATACCACTTTGGTTGAATTTTGTGTTGATTTAATCATCTAGGTTTGCCACGGTCAACCCCCGCGTAGATTCTCTTTCAGGTGCGGAAAGAGGTCATCGCTTGTTGTTCGAATAATCAAAAGTATATTCGCTACGCATTAAACCGTAGGACATATCACAGTGATTACAATACAAGGGACAGCATTGATTTCCAGTTTTCTGATTGACTACATTCCTAGGACAAGTGCATAATTTAATCGATATCGGTGGAAATGAAACTTACAAAATGTCATTTACTTGGAGATTGTTCGGTTTATCAGGTTAAATTGTCGTGATATTGTACTGTCTCGTAGCATCAACAGCAGTTGGGAGGTTTCTAAACCAGCTGCCATTTTGTCATTCTGTTGGATTTTGTTAGTGGGCCATGATTTTCTCATGGTAAGAGTCTCTTAAACTGCGAATCTAAATGGTTCATTTTTCTTGGAGGAGCGGATCTGTAATACTGTTCGGTCACTCTAGCTTACTGATACATAGTCAATGGAATTACATTCCGATGACTAGAGAAATCATGTGAAGTTATTCCTACTGCTTTGAGAAGCAGCTCTTTCTTTTCCATTTTGACGGTCGAGTTACTAATGTGCAAAATATTCCGAAGCTGTTTTGGGCTTTACCAACCACACACTATTGTGATTTCGTTTCATTAAGATTGCGGGATTTTTCGTCATACCTCATCAGAACAAACCGTGAAAGTTTGCATTTTATCTGAACTGTGTTGCTTTTGTAAACTTTCCTTCCAGTGAAGCCGTCAGTTTCTCGCACTACATCAGTGTTCAGACACATCTGTTAATGACTGTTTTGTCTCAAGAGAGAAGCGCAAATCGAAAACCGTAAAGTTTTTTGTTCCACGTGCATCTTGCTGTTGTTCGCCAACGCAATACAGGCCTAGGGTAATGCGATTGGGGACGCTAATATTGAGTGCTGGGTTTGGACTTCAGACAGTGTAAACTAATAAGAGCATAAAGGTGTTAAAGTTTCAAATTATTCCTGTTAATTCACACAGCAAAGTAACCTAACACTTACAGGAAATCATGTCAATAGCTTAGGTGAAAAAATACAACGGAGTCCACGTGCGATTTGTCAACCGAAACCCAAATCCAAGGCAGGTAAATTGCTTGAGCTTGTAGTTTCTGGATGCGGCAGACTAGATTACATAATTGGATCATCGTTGTCTTGCTTAACGACACTAGTTTAGGGTTGGTTTTGCACAACAGCGGCTTGAACGAGGAATTTCAGTTAACGTTTTGTTTAGTTACTAGCGCTTGCTGGGTGACAGATTATCCAAGATTGTATTTTCCTCCACCTAAATTACCATCAACATTCCGTATGAATGTAGGATTGTTTCATTTGGGCATCTAACAAGATTCAGTTGTAACTTAAGCATCTCGTCAGATTTTTATCTGCTCTAATGAATTTGGACTGTATCCATAGTCGAATGAAAATTCAATTGCGAAAACACGATGTTGTCAGTCGCGAGTATAATTATTTCCATTGTGAAGACCACTTTGAAAACGATGAACGAAAGTTACCGAAAGGTTGTAAAAATGTTTTGATGAGCCACTCATAGCACTTGCACTTGTTCTGAAAATCCGATTTTTATTCGGTAGTAAGAGTATCTCGTTATTAGGTGAAATAAGAAATTTCTATCCAAATATCTTTTGAAGGAGTTGAAAAATTCCAAGAAAAATGAAAATTATCCAGGACACCTTTTCCTATTTGATCGTATAGCCTAGTAGAATAGTCTTAAGATCATGTTTCGTTGACTTCGTTTTGAATCTTTGACGTTGTTTCCCCACACACATTTTATTGGTTTTAATCTAACATTAATCGGGATTCGTCATTTCGCATCGTAATGACTGCTCCAAATGTCTTACAGACATTTGCAATTTGTGACCCACAATTCCCCGTTCGCTTCAAGCTGTGTGGGACGCAATTCGTTGCCGTTTTTGCATTGTTAATCTTTCCTCATCTATGTAGTTGCTCAGTTTATTATTTAAAAGCTGATCTTTCAATTTCACCGTTTTTTCCTGTTTAGGTAAATGGTGCTGAGTTTGGATTTATAAGCAGGGGACGTTAGTTTAAGGCTAGTGGTTATAAAACTGAATTGAACTAGGCTGATAGATTTGCCTTCAATCTAATTTCCGTAAATTCTGATACAGTGATAATTGGCTCAAAGGTACATACATTTTTTAAAGTAAGATTCCACATCGCTTGCCTATCCCATATTCCACAGTGGCCGATTTAAACTGCTGTGTGAAGGCAGATTTCTAGATATATTTCCAGATAATTCTCTTGCATTTTGGTGCTAACTTATCACATTAGTCAGTTGAGATTTCTTCCGATTAAGCGTCTCCTAATATTTTGGAATTGCGCGTGACAACCTTAATCCGGTTGTTGAAATATGCAGTCTACAGCAAATGTTCAGGCCGGCGTAGTCTAAGTGAACTGCCACTCTGGTACTGGTCTGCAGTTTCGTTCGCAGTGATCTCCAAGAAAGCGGGGAAGCAACCTCTACCTGAGACTTCCATTGAGATTTATCAACTCTGGGATGACTTAGCGGTATCGCATGAATGACGTCTTCCGATATTTCACGTTTCCGATATCACAATCGACCCACAGTGACTGTAGTTTGATAATGTTCTGTTTTACGTCGCTACGACGTTGTCTTCAAAATTAAAGTACAGTGGTTAAGAAACCACAATATATGGTACTGTAGGCCGGAGTTCGACTGTAAATGAACCAAATTCTATAACATACAAACCTTTATAGGTGACTCTCAACAAACGTCTACGCGGGACTGGAATGGATGCAGTCTATAATAAATAAATCTCGGCTTATTGGTCTAGTATCTAAACCAGAAAATAGCCACGCGAATATGTTTTATTTTCTTTAATTCATTGCAAACCTATTTTTAGGTGAAAACCCTCCGCAGCAAAACGCTAGCTTGATGAACTTCTCTTTCCTTCTGAACATTCGTTCTAACTTTATCAATAATCATTCATTAGTTTCAACCCAGTAACGAGTTTAGATGCTTTGGGTACCATATGGTTTTTCGCGGCACGTTTTATCATTTGGACTGATTTTTTACAACGACAGCAACTAACTTTTCACGTGGTGTGTGACATGTTTCATTTGATATCAGTAGACAAAACGGAGGTTTTTTATGGTCTCACGTGATCCATTTTCCCGATACAAGACGCAGCTTTCAGCTGGACGAAAATTAGCTTCGGAACAGTGCGATCGCACCGAATCGCAGTCACAAACATCAAGCGCTTCAAGGAGCCCCAATTCAAGTGAAAAATTCACAGTCGACGTACTATATAAACATAGAACAACAACGCGAAACATTCTTCCGGAGAAAGTCTTAGAAAAACGCATTCAGTCATTAATGAAAGGTGACCTTTCACAGAAATGGAGCAACAAAACCAATGATCAAAAAAGGAACGTTGGTTATGAGACTTTTCAAAGATTACCAACAAACTACATCCCTGCTCTGATGTTTTCGACTGACAGGCCAGTGAAAGGAGTGCTGATTGAAAGTCCGACCAGTCGAAAAGATTCTAAGCGCCTAGTTTGTCGTCCAAGGTTTCCCCATTCTCTTCCCCGACCAGATAAGGGTAAGCTACGCACAGAAATGTCTGCAGAGGTGGAAAAGAGATGCCTACCACAAACCAAGTTTTGTGATACAAGTGTTGGAACCACGGCCTCCATTACTAGTCAAGGTGAACAAAGTGATAAATATGCGTTTGCTGGCAATGATATTTATGGAAATGACAAACTTAGTTTGGTGTCTAACGGGGTAAGTGATGCGTGGTTGTAAATTACGTTATTTCGTCTTGTTTACTTAAAATGAACCTAAAAATACTTATTTTTATTGTTTGCTTGTGAGTGCCCCAAATTAAGGAGCTTTGAAAATTGTGGAACTTGATATCTCTCCGAGGTTTAGCTAAATAACTAGCGGTTTTCAGGTTTTTTTAAACTTTCCTTGGGTAGTACGCTCCTGGACGTTCTCAGTTCTCACCTGATGCTGTATATGGACGAAACAGTCATTTCAGCGCTTGCCCACAAAATAGGCCTTAGAGCATATCGGTCATAGCAAGGAAAACTATCCAGGTTTTCCTGTATTAGGAAAATCGGTGCTTTTGACTTTGAATAGTCGGATAATTCTTTTATCATTCTGATTTGATTTTATTATTTGGTCACTGCATTTTGCACCCAATGGGATGTTTAAATATTGTATTATTAAATGACTCGTCAAATGCATGTTTGGGTGTCTAGTTTCTCTACAGGCAATCATGATAATCAAAGCGCAATGTGATTTCATCATTTAGTAATTTCTTACGCTCAGAGTTCTCAGACAGTAAGGTTCACTACTTGAATTCAGTACGGCACTCTACCCAACATTTTCTGCTAGCTTTGTATTTGACGTAGATGCAGGCCCCTTCTTCATTTTCTTCGGATGTCAGTTTCTAGACTGCCTCATCTGTTCATGGCTTTTCTTCAAATTCTGACACCTGTCTCTCTACCCGTCAGTGAGTTCATGCTTCTCGTGTTGCACTCATAAACTATTCCAACTACTGTTCTGCGTCCTACCCGTCTCTGTGGTACCATCAGGTAATATCTTCGACTGCTCCATTGTTTGCTTATCATTGAACGCTGGCCCCAGCCATGTTGTTGCCGGGACCTCCATAAAACTGATACTTATCAATTTATGCATGTCTGTTTCTTCTGGGCGTGATCTTCTTGATTGTATATCTTCCTCCGACCCCAATACCATTGTTAATGTTTTCTGTAGTTCGTTTTTCGTGTATTTGCTCTTACCTCGGGAAAATCCAAAATTATCGGGTATTTTCCGTACGAGGTATTGTTTTACACTTCCTCAGACGCTTGTTCCGTGCAAGGCTCAAAGACATCTCTTGCTTGTATGGTGCAGTCTTGGCTTGGGATGAGGCTTTGTTCTCCTCTTTGGCTCCCCTCGATTGGATTGGACACAAGTCCATCAGACATCTTAGTGATCCTACTCTGATTTCCAATCTGATGCCATTAGCCTATCGCTGAATAGCCGCATTTTTTTCTTCTTCAGGGCTACTACGGTTTCTGTTCCCGAGTCCTGGAATCTATTATCCCAGTTCTCCTTTCTTTTAGTCTTTACTGTCATGTACAGGCAGAATGCAATTTATGCAGAGTGTCTGTTACAATCTTACACATCGCCCGACTGATTAAATTATTCCTTCTCTTCGCGAACTACGATACTGTGGAACACTTTCGTTATCCGTATTTCTTCCTTTTTACGATACTGCCACTTTCAAACATGATGTCAAAAAGTCAGTTTAGGTTGTGAATGTTCTCATTATGTATTCGCTGTAGATCTTCGGATAATAAGATTTATTACCTTCAGTGCAGTTCACGAGTTGTGATTACTTCCACTATAGCCAAGACAGAAATCCGAATTCTGCACAGCCAACTTCGGACTCTATACTGGGAGCAGACCACGCGTGCCATGAGAATGGTTTTAGGATTGCTGGTTGCAATGCATTTCAAAATTTAATCTTCTAATGTTTTGAAGCACATGCGAGGCATGGAAAAATATCAGCAGATATCATGAACTTACGGTTTTCTCTGTTTATGACTGACAATAAAGCAATTTAAATCCAAGTTACCTTGGTTGTCAAGGTGAAATAAGATGATCATAAAAAGTGAGATCATGATGGAGTATGGGGATTTCGCAAACTTGTTTGAGTGTTAGGATTCCCATTGGTTTTTGCTCTTAAGTACTAGCTATCTTGCTTGTTCGCCTTAAGCACTTTCTTTGCTGTTGGGCAGCAAATCGCCGTCGCTACACTAGATTGTTCTATGCCACTCCAAGTTTCAAGGTCATGGTTACATGTCCCTCTTCGTGTATAGGGTCTTACTGGCTACGGGCCATGGTCGTTCCACTGAAATCATGCACGAACTATGTTATAGAAAAGTCCGACCCACAATTGCCTATGAACTTGCAGGTTGAGCTTACTTATTTGATAAATGGAATTTTTACTTTAACTGAGGTTTGATATCTATTATTGTTGACGAAGTGGGGAATTTTCATTCAGGAAGAATTCTGATTTACACCAATCTTTGCTTCATATCAGGATCCTTTGGACGCTACATTAATCGTTCACCTTGTCATCAGCACAGCGTAGTAGTGAGCTGGAGTTATTAACTCTGATGCATAAAAAATGGAAGTAATGCTTTCAGAGAATCGGGTTGGTGGGCCCTATGGAGAGAAGGAAACTTGATGTTATGGTGCCAGAGATTTTTCTCAAATCCTGATAAAATAAACGGTATGCTGAAGCGATTGCTCTTCCGTTCGAAGGTTCCAGTTGGAATCTACCAGAAATTAATAAACATGATGAGTAGGGTGATTTTACCTCCACTCTGCTTTAATCGGGTGAAATCATGCTTGGGACAATAATGAGGTTCATGTAAAATCATACAACAACCTGATTTTTGATAGCGTCTAACATACATTTGACGTTCTGGTATGACAGTTTAATTAGCTATCTGCATAATGTAAACTACTACCGAAATTGTAAAACTTTTTGGGGCATTAGTAAAAATAAGCTCATACTCGATTTTCCGGAAGCGATATCACCATGGTCAGAAACCTACTAAAGGGGAGTGGCGGATTCATCGATTACCAGTGTATATCGATCTTTTATTTCTAGCAACATAAGCTTCTAACTACCGCAGATAACTCTTTGTTTTCCCCAGCCAATTCATAACCCGTCGCTTTTGGGAACAACAGATTGTGATTAAAGTGGGATCTGCTTGCCAGGCAACGTCGAAAGGCTTCGTGACTTGCTGAGGAGTAATAAAAATACAAACTCAAGCATTTGGTTTTTTATGTTGTTGCACAGTGAAATGGAAATTGTTTATGTTACGCTTGTTGGATGAGTTTCGGGAAGGCTTTCATGTATACACATGCACATGCATATACACCTACACGTGTCAGTTCTTGTCGCAAAATTAAGTAGCGTGTTATCTATGGCAGGCACTTAATTGTCTTTTGATTATGAACTTCAGATATTTAAAATTCGTCCTTTCCTTATGCTTTAGATTCGTAAAATTTCATGCCTTCTGCCTCACGAACCTTCATCTCTTCGAATAAACTGAGCATATCAGAAAGATTTCACTCACTCAAAGGGTAATCAGTGGTTTACTGAAATTTACTTCTGTTTTAACCAAAAAGTTTTTTTGAAATAACTTCAAAAAATAATCTGCGTAATAAGGAAATACGTCTTTTTTCCTGGAAACTAGTGTTTACTGCAGAGGAAACTTAGGTTGGTAGTAAAATTTCCATTCGAAAACAATATTTCTGTGATTCCGCCTTAGTTGTCACGACATAGTCACTTTGTCGTAAAGATTTATCTCTCGTTAGGTGTTAATCACGATCACCTCTCCGAGTTTAACCGGAAAATAGCTAAGTCTAACTTTCAGTTACAGGTGTTTGAGTACAAAAATATGCAATCTACTTGTTTCAAGAATTGCGTTAACATGGTAGAAGAAATTATCTGAGAAGGCATCCCCAATTTCGTGCGCTACGCTCGCTTCCACCTATTGGCTACATGCGTGATTCCATATCACTCCACGTTACGTGGCCATGGTTGCCCTTTCTTAGGTTATGAATTAGGTCAATGACTAGACCGGGCGAATGCCCACCCGTTAATTTGGTGACATTGCCATAACACAAACCACTGGGCTTCATCGCAATGGCAATGAATTCCATCAAGTCCCGTTATGGTCCATTTTATCCCTGGGCTTTGGCTATCCAGAGGGTTTGACAGAAACAAATTAGACATTCTAATTTGCATATGCGTTTATGGGACCGGGATATATGTAACCGTTTCTCGGTAATTTGTCTGTCTAGATTTCTCTTCCGTACACCCCATGAATATCCCATTTGTGTTCTCCATTCAACCTAATTTAATTTTGAGTATAACATGGCAGTCTTGAGTTCATATATGAGTTACATGTTTGCATTTTTAACTCTATCATTCTCAAATCACTGATTAGTGGCATTTCTTTTTGAGCCTGATCCAGCAAATGTTCGAATTATTACGTAAACAAATAGGAAGTTCGAAAAGCCATTGCTTTTATTAACAAGTGTATCTTAGGTAACTGAATAAAAGGATTATTTTCGAAATGCTTTTGCGGAGATGGATAATCCTTCTTCCAATATGGATACGTTTTTTTAATGTTTACCTTTACTCCGTTTCTTGAAGACATTGCGTAATGAAGGAACAACTACGGAGCATTTACTGCCGCCTATTCTGGACAACTCGGATTTGGTTAAGGTGCCATCCATAAATACCAACCTGTCATTCTTGTTTTTGTCATGAGTTTGTTGTCATTCTTTGGTGTTCGTTGGTTTTCACGTTTCTGTCTTACTTTGATTGGTTGCAATTTTCATTATGACTCAGTTCCTGGAGTCATACTTTCTTAGAAAGGAAAAAACGCTATTTGAAAAACGCATTTAAGACTATCTGTTGTCTCGGACAGTTGTGCGCATTCTTCTACAGGTCATTGTTCTCTATGCTTATGAATTTTGAGTTAATTTAGTACGCAGACCAGTGTACGTGAAAGAATTATTTGGACTAAGAGGCTGCTTCCCTTATGATTCTTCTTTATCCAAATTTCACGAGTTTTATTCTGGAATCCTATCCAGTTGAAATTTATTCTTTTCAGCTTCTGGTATCCGGGACTAAGTCCACCAGATATCGATAATCATAAATGCTTAACCACGATGTACTTATTTTAACCTTTTAGATGGCTTGGTAACCGATCTGGTTTCAAAAGAAAATTATTCACAACCAATCATTTGATTTCAATTGAGTGCTTTCTTCCGAACATTTCATTATTTTATCTCGTTGGCTGCTCCGAATATTAAATTTTCACTTCTCTGGCGACGAATCATTTGGTTACCTCATTAGATCTTGGAATACTTAAGCACACCTGGACGATAAATTGATTGAAATCGTTTACCATATCTTCACTTTTGCCGGGAACTTAATCGTCATTTGTTGTTAAACGAGTGGTGCAGAGTGATCTGTTGCCAGGTAAGGCAAGGTGAATAATAACTTTGTTCAATGGGCAGTAATCAGTTGGCCTGGGTAACCTAACAACTCACAGTCGTTCGTTCCAGTTTGGGAAATAATGAATTTTCAAATTGCAAAGCTTTTATTCAACCACCATTTGAAGACGTTTGAAAACGAGAAGCCTTTCTCAGACTTAGTGTAGAATGCTCAGTTTCCGTAACTTTGTGGCTAGTATTATTGTATCCAGATGGGTCGAAATAAACTTGAAGAATCATTCGTTAATGATTCAGACATTGATATTTCACGAAAGTAAATTTTCATAGTCTGTAGATGTATTATTATAAAAATCTTGTAATGGCTTGAATTTTCGTGACTAGATACCAGTTTTCGGAATCGCTTGGGATTCATATCATTAGTTTTTTTTTTTTGACGAAATCTTTAGATAAAGTACATGAAGAAAATTGTTGTTCCGTTAGTTTATGTTTTAAATTTTTGCTATTGTCGTTTGAGGAAATTTATCTGTTGAATGCGTTTGTTACTGAAATGATACGATTGTAATTAGGATTTCTGTCGAAATAGATCAATATATGGATTTTGAAGACGGCGACAGAGAAGAATGACGCAAATGGTCGGTTTCCCATCGTTACCGTTTCCATGGAACTGATAATTGGTTTGAGGACCGTTAAAGTGTGGAGTAATCGGTAGCTGTATATTGCCTATTTGTGGTAGGATAGTTTAATAAAACCGTTACGGAGTCGAGTAAGCCTTAAAGGACGTTTGTTAGGCTTTAGGGTTGCATCACGGCTCTTCTGGGCAAATGGCGCGCTAGGTTTTGCATCGTCACCTTGTTTGTTTTAGTGTAGTAATTTCTGCTAATGTGTATCTCGGTACCTAGTTGATTTACCGCAGGTGAATTAAAAATAAGGACATTGTGAAACATACGATACAATTGTGCAAATGTTCAGCTGCGAATTTTGTTAGTTATGCTGCTACGATGATGTGAGATGAATTGTTCTCATCATTTGGTCATCAACTGACTATAACTTATATACCCCAGTTTACCTTTTGCTCTGTTAGTATATCAATTCAAAACGCTGACGGCCCCTCGTGGTATCCTAGTCCCAGATATATGCACATGATGTGAATGGTTTTAGGCTTAACAACTAATATGCTTGGTGTAGAAATGTTGGACTGTTCAGTAAAAGTAAGCAAATGCAAAGACCAATATTGTAACGAGATCGCTCGAATCTTCAAACTATACCGTTCGGCCGTAATCGGTAACGTTGATATATGAAATACCCCTATATGTTTTAGTGGGCATTTCAAATCAAGTGTGTTCACCTACCCCTTTCAACTTAGTCACTGGGGCTCACCTTTTTAGGTGCTTCATTGAAAGAAAGTCTCCTCGGATAAATGTGGTAGGCTTGGGAGTGTGGGTTCTCTGAGCTTCCCATTTGCCTTAACCGGTATATCCAATCGCTTTAGCGGATTGACAAATTGGTTCAGGGCTCTTATGTTTGAAACTCTAGCTTTCATATGCAGTGTAACGTACACAGTCTAATGTTTGAATGTGCGAATGTCAAATGTTGCCTTTTCGCCTTATTATAGTTTGCCGATTACCCTCTACTTTTTTCACCAGCGGTTTTCAAACGCACACGAAGATGATCGTTTGTAGCACAGTGATTTATGTAATCTCATGATTGGGGAAATAGTGACCTATCGACGCCAATCGTTTCTTCCTCCATTCACACTGTTTGAGGGTGACCAAATCCAGACGACGAAGCTAGTAGATCCTAGGATAATATAGATCTCAGATGCTGCATGACCATCGGTAAAAGCGCTCTTCGTATTCCACCGGAAATTAAAACAAAAAGAAACGAATCATGATCGGTCAGCGTACTCCGATTGGATTGAATCGCCCTAAGCCTGATGCGGAATTCGTTTCCAGTCCTTAGTTTAGGCTGTTGAAAGGGTTTCTATCCCCGCATCTGTTGACGCACTTAAGGGTTTGCAAAATATGGCCTTACCTGCTTCAGTGAACTAGTTAACTGGAAGCTTTCATTCCATCGTTTGTAAACCCTTTGTTTTCACTTTTGCCTTATCAAAATTTCCACGGCGCATCAGAGACACTTAAACTGATGCAAAACAGTCTACTTACTTTTCAAACGGGATAAATTAACGGACAACAAGACATTTACTCAGGCAACTGCAATCACTTACCGGCGTGGGCCAGACGGATAAAGTTGTGGCGCTTGGAGCTGAAGGTTGCGAGTTCAAATCCTCCCACCACCGGTCAACGTCCCCACTTGGCAGCCCTCTGTTAGCCGCGACCCCTTTACTGAAAACAATGTTTATTACTGTTTCGTTAATAAAGATAAAATAAAGACTAAAAGAGATCGCAATCTCCGGTATACTCCCAATCTGTTGGTTATTGCACTTTCAAAACAAATGCTCTCTTACTTCTAATATACTTTGCGATTTCTGTTTTTTTTTCCTTTTACAAGTCCCCTTGCGTGGTACGGTTCATGTATTTGGGAGCAACCAAACATGAAGAAGTTCACTTAAAAAAGTCAAATTGCGGTACTGAATCGCAGATATCCCAGCCATTCCGTGCACGTGTACTCGATGGTGACACAGTGGCGACCCGTTATATCACGGTCGTACAACAGCCAAATGGGGGGAATACAGTAACCGTATTCAAAGGTTATCTTCAGCCTGGAGGTAAGACTAATCATAATTTTTCTTTTCAGGTTTTGATATCGCAAAATTTCGACAACATTTTCATAGCCTTGATAAGCAGCGCATAACGGGAGACTTTCGGAAGGCATGCCCAGCACATGACCGGACCACTCTTACCTATTTCGACTCTGACTAGTACCTGAGTTTCTGAGGAAAATATGCCCATTATATTCCGGACGCACTGGTACTCTTCACAAATAGTGACTGTAAACCGTATGGTCAGATCAGTCGTACCGCTTCCGTGGACCTTTGCCCTTTGATCGAGAGCGGATATTAGGGCCGGTACCCTTAATGTCTCAAGTTGGTGAAAACTAATCAAACGTATAAACTCAGTCACACATTACCCGATGTAATGAGATATAGCAGATCAAGTAATCAAACTTGCCTATTTCATCCAACTCTTCACTTCCGGGAACGGCCTTTGGCCTCGAGCCAGTCGAATCCTGTGGCAACTTATGACACTTTGCCATTATCGTTGATGGCTTACGGGGACAACCCATCAAGTGCTACAGTTTCAAACAAATTCCAGGTACCTGACAGCTTTTACTTATGCATAGAAGACTGACATCTTCCTGAATATTTTCATTACGAAATTGGGCCAGTTGGACTACCCGTGGAATCGCTTCACCTAAATATCCGAACGACATTTCTGTGAAAATCAGTATGACGTCAGATTCCTTTGCCATTGCAATTACATTTCATTCTCGTGGATGACAGATTGAACAGGTCAACAGTCAAGTAGATGGATCAACGAATCCATCAAACCAAGAGCATGCCGATAAGTCCATTTGAATTAAATTTAACCTGACCACACAATTCACTCCAGTTGATTTGCTTAGCTTGCATTGGGAACTGGTCATATGACATCACCGTAGGCCCAACGCATTCGAAGTGGGTTAACGTCATTTATATGCCGTATACTTTCAGGTACTGCTGTCCCGATCGTATGGTGGTACAGTTTTGTTTCCAGCTCCGCTAACTCCCAAGGCCTCATGCATGTAGACTTCTTACTCACAGCTGCCCATTAACCACTTCTGCATTGAACTTTGTTATCTCCCATTAACTAGAAACGAAATTTACAAAAAGAAGCCTGCAGACGACATAGTTCTTAAGGTGTTTAGTTATGCTTCGGGAAAATTAAGAATTACCTGGGTCCTCAATCGCACAATGCCCAACTGGCGGAGAATCTAATTAGCTCCAAACTATAACATGGGAATGTTTTTGCCTAGGCACATCAATGAAGACCTTGTCTCCTCATGTAGATGGTAGTTGTATTAGGGCTAAGAGAGCGCAATTGCTAAAGGTTTTTTTTACCCACTCGCTTGCAGCTGGTCGAGGATCCGGTGGGGGTGCAGGTGATGCGCACCGCTAATAAATTCTAACTCGTACCGAGCTTCCATGTTGTTCAGATTTGACGAGAGCATTGCTGCTTTTTCGAAAATACCCTTTCCAATAAGATCGAAGGTGAAGCTGATTGCTAAACGCGTTGGACAATGAACCCCATATGGAATGGTTTCGTAACTTCCTTTCAGAGTGCACTTTGCTAGACTGCCGGTTCATTCCGAATAATTGCAATTAATCAGCCGTAGCAGGTTGGGCCAAATAAATATTTCAAAGCTCCGTTGTCGATAACGAACTTTTAAAGAATCTAAAAATGGCTTATTCATTGTATCGTGGACCATTTCATTGGACCTTTTCTTAAGCATCCTCCTCATCTTATAGATAGTACAAGGTAACATGAAAACTGGTGTATAGCTGAATAGAATTTTACAAAGTTATCGAGGGAGAGGTTTTCAGCTACCACGTGAGGATCAAACTGGTGTTTGGAAAGTTCGGATTTAACGTTGAGGGTGAATAAATCTGAAGCCTAGGTCCATACTCTTTCTTCGCTTAGTTAACTTTAGCGTAATCGGTCACCCGATTGTTTTTTATTGATTTGAAGCTGTCATCGCGCATGTAGGTGGGTGAGCATTCACATAACTATTCGAGGAATAGTTTGATTTCACAAATTAGGACAGTAATTCTCGTGCCGTTGCTGCTTAACATCCATTGTAAGTAGGATTTTTGGATTAGCCGCGTAATTAGTCCGTTTAGTGCCAGAGTGCTAGTAGTCGGCTGGTATCATCACTTATGTAAGGGGGCTTTCACTTTCTCCGTTCCTTGCAACTAACCCCCAACGTAAGTAGTGGCTAGCTTATCCAGCTACAAGAATAGCGAACTTGCTCTAAAAGATCAGCGAGAGAATGCGAAACTAAGCTCATGTCTGAATTGACCGATGCGCGATCGAATTTAGAGCTACTTCAGTCAACTCTGCTGGATGTAGTGCAGAGCAACCAACAACAACTACAACGGCAAGCACCAATGCCATCATTACTGTTACAAGAAAAACTTAAGGGTTGCTTCATATGTGGTGGTAACATATATGTCGACGGCTGTCGGCATCAAGAAGTGCAATATGATAAGCAGGATATGTTTTGTTCGAGTTACCATTCGAAGCAGAACGGTAGTTCAGATACACTAATTGGTATCATCGAAAATACGCTCTTGTTGAGGATGATGAATCCTCACCAGGTAAGTACTCCTGCAAACTATCAAGCGATGTATCAGCACGTATCTCAAACAGAAATCACGGGATTGCACACCCACATTTAGACCAACATCAAAATGGACGTTCCACGCGACCGTTGTAGATACACCTGGAACTAAAACTATTACGAAGGTTGATGTGATTTTGATCAATCAGGTTGTAAAAGAACAAACCTGTTGACCTTTCCACCCCTCTTGTTGCGCTTTGTCCTGTGCTTCAAATGTTGACGCATGGGCCATTGTCTACTTGAATATACACCAGCCTCCTGCGTGGCTGCGTTCAGTTCCTTTCATCTGAGCGGAGTCGGGAACTTATTGAAAAAGTCCTGATGAACTCATTTTGTTGGACACCTGAAACAGAAACTTCAGGAGCAAACTTCTAGACTTGGTGTCTTATAGCGCTACGTTGCTGGTATAATAATCACGGATGAAAGCACTGATAATGCCGACAGGTTGTTGGAGACCTGCAGTTGTATCGACTCAGATGTCCAATCAATTCATCGCTGGGTACATCCACGTTTCTCCCTGGTCATACGGGTTAATCAAGAGCATTGCTCATAAAAAAGGACGTTGCTTGCACATCACCAGATTTTTCCCCATGAAGTATGACATCTGGTTTGTTCGGGGATTGTTTCTAACGACGCACAAAAGTCCAACATCGTGAATGGTGAATATGAAAAACTAGCCGCAATAGTGATCTTCAAGGCTCATTTGGAAATACGGAATTGAAAATCTGCCATCCGAAGTTCGCACAACGCAGAAAAGCAAAAATTATCCTGCGACTGGCTTTTAAAGGTGATAACATCCGTCGACTAATTGGGAAGCCCTCGATCAACAATTACAATGATTGCTTGGCTGACCCAGTCCTTCTATGTATAACCATACTATACTTTGGTGAAAACGCCCATTCATCCGAATGTAACCGTAACTCACCATGCTCATGTGCTTGCCCTCGGACCTCGGTAATTTTCAGCATTCATTGTCTCTTATTGCATCATTCCTATAACCTTCTTCGGGCCTACGTGAAAGTTATTTGGCTAATCCACTCCCCGGCTCTATGCCGATCGTCTTTTATGCGTTCATGTGGGCAACTGTGGTCCATGCTCGCTTTCAATCAATTGACATTTGTTCATAACATTACGCTCATGTTATTACACGGCCATCCTCACCTTGCTCAGAAAATCTACCCTAAAGTTGCCATTAACATCGGTCTGGACTTTCTCTGCTATCGTTTCCTTGCGATTCAGGAAAATCTTTATCATACGAACTTAGTTTATGCTTAGGCGCGTTGTTATTGTTGTGAGAACATATGGTGTTCCGGTCAACTGGCTTTTCTCTTTCTGTGGTCACTCGCTGCAGTGTGATACCCGCCACTCCTTCGAGCTTGGCCGTTTCCTCATTCTGCTTAATGGTTGTGTTTTAGTGCTGCAGCTGCTTCTGCCCCAAACCTATAATCTAGATGCTCATTTTTTTCCTTGTTCCTTACTTTCCTTTCGGACCTACTGTGGTTTGCCTCTGAGATGCCAATGCATCCAATTCCCGGGTGATGTTCGAGTTCTTAGTTATGTATTGCTGCTTATTGTAGCCGCATTTGTTCACGATTTTGAGACTTGTTGAAGTACATTCTTTGATCCGCCTTCTTGGTAGTACATATTTAGCATTCGAATTGCGTTCTCCTGTTGGATATAAGATGAGTGGTCAACGAGACACCCAGTAACCGTGCAAAACGCCGTAGCAAACACGACTACCAGAACCCCTATGAAAAAACCGCTACTCGTGTGTCAAATCAAACTATCTATGGATGCTCAGTCAGAGCAACGCGGCAGCTGTGTCACATATTCCTGTATGCTTAGAAAATACAATGAATGGTCAGTTTTGGACGGCAAGTTTATTTCAACTAAAAAATAACCCACCGCAGCTGAATTGTATTCACCAAGGCCGAAAACCACCAACGCAGAGGTTCGATAAAGATTCGGTGCTGACGATTAACGTGAGATAGTTTGAGTCATTTCAAAGTGTAGAGACTGTTATCCAGCCAGTGGCCGTCTCCTTTGGGTTCGATAAAAACGTCAAAATACTTTGTATGATTGAACCAGAAATCCTGGTTAAAGCACTGACCTTCCACTAAGGGGATCTGCTTTGGGTTGTTGCTTTAAAATACCATTTAATAAAAGAAAAGAAAAAATACTAATGAAAAATCAACTGTAAAATGATAAGTTGAACAATTGTATAGAAAATAAATATTTCGACTATAAACATACAGTTGAATGCAACACTGTCATATTAATGACTGGCTTTAACCACTGATACTAGGATCTCGTGGACCCCAACCCGGGTGGCTTAGCTGCACTTGCACCAGCTAATATGCTGGTTTCATTTTTTCATTCTTCTTGCCATGTCATCTACTGACCATCTTGATTCAGCTTCCAACCGTTACGTGCCTATAGGAACAACGTGCAATAATTTTGTTGTGACCACTGACAAAACATGTCCAACTACCTTAACGTATTCTGATTCACTATCTGTTCTGATGACCTTGCGCGTAACTTATGAGTTGCGCACGAAGTTATCACACAATATTTTATCAGCACTACGAAGACAGCGGTGTTGAAGCACGGATGATATTCACACATCTTCCGCTCTCAAATTTCATGATTCTGGGCCGTATAGGAATATCGGACCCGATACTTATGTGTGTATCCGGACTTTGGTCGTTAACCGGATGCCAGGCCTGTGCCAAAGATGTTTCAGATTGGTAAATGTCAGTCTAGGCTCCTGTATACGCGAAGACCCTCCATCCAATGTGTGGCAGGCAAGCGAGATTCAATAACCCAAGTAACTAAATTCGTTGCTGGAACAAGGTTCGACTTCGATCTGATGCATTCCCGCATCAACATTGGAAAGTACGATACGTATCGCAAACATACACTGTCGTTAGGACGATTACGAAAGTCTTGGGACTTTCTTGGGTACTCACTCAGTAGCCTAACTTCGTTCGCATACTCCAAGGCAGGCAGTTTCCTGTTTGAGCAAATACCAGTGCCACTATTCTCATAAGAGAATAGGACAATCTCCGCAGCCATGCCGATAACAAAATTAGTAAGTAAGGGTTAAATGGGATCTACTCTAACGAACACCACCTGTCGTGGTGACCTCGAGTGAAAGATTGTCGTGAACGAGAACTCGGTCTTGGGCATTCGGATACTGGGATTGAGTAAATGGAATGACTTTCTCTAACTCAGAGGGGAATGGTGCCTCATTGTTAATCTGCTAAGCATGTCCTTTATCAGGCCCGGCACAGTTCCGCATTCAACACATCGTTGCATCGGTCACACCGATATCGAGCCCGTAGACAAGGATGAGGTTTTTACATTGGTTGAAAATACCAGGATTGCAGCTGCGGGTGAGTCAGACGCCCTATCCTCATGTTCTGTCTGAGGTCAAAATTGCTGTTTATTTGTGTTTCGCTGCGGCTTCCTAAAGCTTATTGGTAGTTGTCCTGATTCTCACGAGGAAAATATCCACCATTCTTTCTTTGCGACCCCATCCCACTTGTCGTATCTCAACCTGTTTGAAGTTGGGGTAGCGTATCGTGTTTGGTTTGATCTTAAATTATGCTTTGACACAATCCGATCACTTCCGGTTCTCCTATAAACCTCATAGTAACATCTTTGATATTATATCATGTTCAGTCCTCTCTACCCGAAATTTATTCAGCAACTCTGCAAAAGGAGTTGAGTGCGTACTTCCTGATTGGTTCCTTGATTTTGTTTTCATCACGAATTGAACTGTACCTCAGAGCTTCATTCTTCTGGGTCACCACTTTATTTGTTATCGTAGCTTACTAGTTACTTAAACAGATCTATCCAAAATGAGATTCGGAAGGCAATCGTCTAAGCTTTCATCTATTAACTGGTACTCTTCACTGTGCTGTTCTTCCGCCCTTCGTTTTCCCCACTTATGTAAATGACCTCCCCAGTGGTTCATCTGGTTCTGCGATCAAATATGGTGCCAGCGTTGAAAATGATTACGACCTAAGCGATCTATCATGTTAGTCGTTCAAATCATCGTGAGTTTCTCAAAGCGAAGCGGTCTTTAAATGAACTCATCCAGGTGTTCTACTCGTATCTTTATCCTCTCTCTTTCTGCTTTCATTAACGATCCATGGTATCTCAAGTTTCTGTCCTCCTGTCATCGCTTGTCTTTGCATATTATCAACTGGGTATCTCGACTACGATGTCCACATGTTCAAATCCAAATGTTCAGGCAATTCCATTTCACACCCAGTGCCATTTCTGCTCTTTCATAAATACCTCTTGCCAATATTATTCCTTTGTTCTCTTGTAACTTCTCTTGAGCCATTAAAGACGGCTGGATTATTACTCCAAGATCTCCTAAACAGTTGTACTTCTTTCTGATTGGTCTAACGGCATGTGTCCTACGTACATAAACTCAAAAACTCACGTCGAAATTCTCGTGGATACTTTTCTTTTATGTGGTGATCTTTCTGTATGTCGCTCCGACTCCTGAACTAGATCTTTTTCCTCATTATGCCCTCTATATTTAATGCACAAAACTCTCATGCTTTATTTCAGTCATGTTCTTGTGACGAACGACCTGGTCATTACCAGGCTAAAGATCAAACTCTTCTGATTCCCGCCTTAACAAGTTTGCAACTTTTTCTGTCGTCCTGATTATACCGTGGGCAGTGGACATATTTTATTACCGCTGAAATTCAAGCATATTCGCAAAAGCCGAATAAGACAGTGCAATCTGATACACCTTGAACGCTGCATACAGGTGCACAAATGCAGCAAAACGGTCCCGGATACATTTGGCAAATGAATTTTTTGACTTCTTTATGCAAACTTGTGACTAGAAACCATCGTTTTCAACAATAAAATACCTATCTTCAAATCGTTACCTTGCCGGCGATTGTGTACACGTTCTAATCATTCTTGCCATTCACCTGAAGGCAGTTCCAATAGTGATAATCTGTTAATACGTTCTGTGATGAGTGTGAGTAAAATGTGAGTATCCTGAGGTGAAAATTTAATCCTCGCGATCATTTTATTTCTCATTTGTCTTGTTGCCGAGATAAAAAAGTTCTTGATTTGTCTGCCGACATCTTATTACTTCTTTCTTTCAAAACAGATCAGTTTGAATTTATTTCGCGGCGTAACTACGGCTACCCGTTCTCTTTATCGCTTTGCATTGATGGCACGCAGGACGCACGGGTGAGTACCTGTTGTGAATACCGACATCGTCGTGGCGTGCGCATTGGGGGAAAAGCTGGACACTTTGTTTATCTAAGCGTCGAAGGCTCGATTCCATGTTTCAAGTAAGGAGGTGCTGATCTCGAGTCTGTAGTTATTGTAAGCAAATGCTGAATAATTTTTTTCGACAAGATTATCTTAGTTGTAAAATCTATGCATGTTACAATGACTGTAAATTAAACGTGACATCAACACAAGGTGAGGAGCAATGCAGATGAGTTAAATGGCTGGTCGAAAATACTGGCAACTAGCGCTTTTTATAAGGGCAGATAGTATGTTAATATCCTTAAATTCTTGGTGCACTTATTATTCTTCCTAAGTTACGATCTACCACAAGGAGATTGCACCTTGAGATGGGGTGAAAGCTTGCGTGCCTCCATGGCCCAATGAGCTATACAGGATGGCTTATCTCAAAACGGAGATCTAATCATGTCTAGAAGGTCAATGGGTAGAGGCCTGACGAAGTAGTCTCCTGGTCCTCCCAGTTGCGGGTTGATCTGAGTTAGCAGCTCAGTCGAAAAACCTAGTGTGGTAATAATTGATCCAAGTAGATGTGCATCCACTCAGCCTTACTCCACTGCATTGCGGTCAGGTTTTTGTTAGAAACAAAGGCTTTAGTTGAGCACCCTAATTGTACTTCTGCTTAGCGGCTGGACTTGCTAGCAGCAACCGTCCATCAATCCCCATGAGTTACATCCCTACAAATAACTCCATACTGCATCGTTCGTTGAGCAGGATAATCAGGACAGCATCAAGTGGGGTGGGTATTGATAATTATGCTACTGCTCAGAATTTGCTCTTTTATGCAACCTGTATCTT
>LUCM01007650.1:0-16396 GCA_008360955.1 Fasciolopsis buskii
TCCTATATGCTATCATTTTGTTGTTTAGTCTCTGGAAAGCAGAACGCGCGGGGGCTCATAGAGGGTGGGCAAGCCATTCCTGCGGCAGCAGTGACCGTGGATTTTCCCAATCATCAAGGTTCATCTAAGTAGGGTTACCCCAGAAGTTCATCTGCCCGCTTTGCGTTGAACGGACCAGTACCCAAGTGTCGCATCTAGCTAGAAGCGTCCTAGCAGGAGTGATAAGCTAGCAGATTTGAGGTGGCCCGTGCGAGGCCAGAACCGGCAGCTCCTTCGGAATAAGAGCTGTCACATTTTTGGCAGTTGTCACCTTGAATGCCTTTTTTCAGCGTCGGGGAAAGCAAACTTGCGCCTTACTTCCGGTAACAATTATGTAAGTGGAGTGATTACTTCCGCAAAATTAGGGATAAAACGTCGATAGAAGCTAACCAGGCCCACAAATTGCCGTAACTGCCGGTAAGAACTAGGCTCTGGCTAGTCATGAACAGCGGTGACCTTATCGACCAATGGAGCTATAACTGAGGACAAGACAATATGCCCTGGGAACTTAAAACTGGATTTTCCAAGCTCACATTTGATCGGTACGCCATGGTGGCCGAGGCGGTAAAAAAGCACATTTGAGTGAATTGTTGCTCCTTCGAGCGGTAGCGACTAGGATGCCGTCCGGGTGCACATGCATGTTCTCTAAACCACGTGTGAACCCGTGCATAAAGTTTTAGACAGTTTGTACCACACTGCTGAGCCCAAAAGGCATCCTCACGAACTCGAACAGTCCGAAAGGTATGATCATCGCCGTTTCTGATGCGTCTGTTTCCTGTGCGTGGTTTGCGTGTATTCCCGTACTAAATCTATGTGGCTGAAGACCCTGCAACCGGACGACGAAGAAATGAGGTCCTTTGGGTGAGGAATTGGGTACCTATCGGGGACGGGTAGCCGTGACGTAGCTTGTTCTGTGGTTGTTGGGCTGGCGGTTTTGCGCACTAGGGCGTTATTTTTTTTGAAGACGGCGTTCGAGCCGGTCACGGTCAGCGAGGTTTTACGGTCTACTAGTTTCCTGTGGCAAGCGTCGACTAGCAGGCTGAAATGCTGAGGGAAGTCAATGCCAACAACAAGATACGGAACGTCGGCGACGATGAATACCCCAAAGAAGTGCTTGTTTCATGTCTAGATTGAGGGTGAGGGAACGTTGTCCGTACGTGTGGATGTTGCTGCCGTTTGCAGCCGGTAACGTCTCCGCCTGTACAGACACCAAATTTTTCGGGTCACGAGGGATAATATTAACCTCGGCACAAATATCCAATAAGAATAGTCTGTTGGTCGTGGAGTCCTTGATGCTAAGGAGGCGACAATCGCTAGACAGCCCCGTGTGGTGTGCCGCGACCACGAACCGGGAACCCAGTTTCTCTGCTTCTTACTTAGGAATGTGCACCCGGAGTGAGATCTATTTGCTAAACCATGAAAGCGGATACTTACAGTAACCCTCCGCGGACGACAACAACGGTCGCCTGGGAAAGGGATTTCTGCGCCTGCCGCGGCGCGGGCTGAACCGATCTCGTCGCCGATCTCTGTTAACTGTTAGCTGATATAACAATGCGTCAGTCTTGATCAAAAAATTGTTAGGTCGTCTGATGAAGGTGCAGATGCTGCTCTGAAGGACGAGAATGTGCTTGATGCTAAAACAACTGAGGTATAGAGCAACATTATGACATCAACGATTTCGGCGGTCTCCTCCAGTGAATACTCACGAGCAGCGCTAAGCAAATGAGGCGGATTTGGCGGGAGCCGTTGAAGCCACAGCTCTCGCAACATCGGGTTGCCGCCAAACGGTGCGCCCCTGAGACGCCGCATTTCTCGCAGTGGTTCCGAGGGGTTCTTATTCCCGAGCCCAACCCCTTGAAGCAACCGTCAGATGCGCTGATCGACAGTAGGGGCAGTCCGGTATGTAACCGCTTCTTTCGACACGTCGGAACTGCGTAAAGATACTGTGACGTCCATGACCTGAGGGGTAACATCTACAGGTAGATGGCAAGCGACCCACCTAAAACGACTAACGTCGTTAGTTATTCTGTAATTCTCGAGCTCCAGTTCAACTGAGGTACACCAGAGAAGAGGATCGGACGGCATGAATGGTGGCAGGTGAGGCGATAGGGCCAATACTGCTGGGCCTGGCGACGGTTTTCGCTCCTTAGACATGACACTACACTTGAAAAAAGAGACCGCGCGAACAAAACTTGCCGAAAACTGCACGTAGAAACACGTAGCCAGTAAAAATGAACAAACAAAAACAACCTGCAACAAAAAACAACGGCAACATTTATCCTTGAAAAAGCGTAAAGGGCTTCAGCAAAAGGGACCAGGTGCTCACGTGACCAGTCACTCACGTCGGGCTCGCCAATTTATCGGACCGTTTGTCCTAATGCGGATCTCGCATTACGTTTGCCCTTAGCCGTTGTGATAACTTGTGCGCCATTCTTATTCGGCTCTGTACGACGGCAATGCCGACAACCCAGACACTCAACTGGTGAAACAAGAAGGAATCAGAAGCGGTGGAAGGTCGAGTATATTTCTATTGGAGCGAGCGTCAGCAACGCGCAAATGAAGGCCGCGCTTGGCGTAGACGCGGCTATCGTCGCATGATTAAAAGATACGAAAAGAAATTTCTAGAGATCGTCAGCACCGTTAATACTGTCATAAATGAAACGTTTACAAAGGAAGCGGATTCGGACATAGTTCAGCTGTAATGGCGGGCTCACTGAAGCTTATTTCCATCTTCGTTAAACAAACGTTTTCCAACTTTCAATTTGCCTTCTTTCTGCGTGCTCTGATCTTTTAAGAAACTTTTCCACGGAAAACGAATGAGCACATTTCTATACCTTGGAATACCTTCTAGAATGCCAAAGAATTATTTTCTACCTTCAAGAGGATTTATTTAAGTGTACTTTTCGCTATATTGTCTATAATATTTTGGTAGATAATGCGTAAGCATTTCCTGCGCTCATGAAATGAAATTTTAAACCCGGAGACAACAGCAAATTGCTTGCTGCTCCTTCGAATATAAACTGAAAACACGATTACTGTAGATACAACATTTGAACTTTGAATAAATTTATCCATTGTTACATGTTAGTAGTCTCCAAAATGTTTTTCAACTTCGGGTTTGTTCTTGGTTCGTTCCTTATCACTTCCCCCGGTTAAACTTGCGGTGGTCTAATAGTCAACGCGATAGTCTGCCAAATCGATTGATGTGCATTCAAGTCTCCTCCGATGCCGATCACACATCCAACTCGGCAACCTATCAGTAGCCATTACTTCGTTCCGTAAATCTAAGTGTCCTGTTCTAATCGTCAAAGAAAAAGTTAGGAAGAGTGAAACGAGTACTTTTAGAGTATACAAATGTGGGTACGTTCAATCAGCAATAAGTACTGTCTTGGTAACCTCGCGCACGGTTCAACTGACAAAATTGAAACAAGGGAACTACTTAAACATGTTTGTATTTGGTCATTTCTCACGTTTCTCTACTTTCATCAGCCTGGACAAGGGTAATGGTTACATTATGAGACACCAAAAGCAATAAGTCTTTATACAGTCAAACAAATGAAACAAATAGCTTAATCATTCGGTGCTTTCCCAAAGCATGCTGGCTGAAAGCATGCTCCCTGACAATAGAACAGAAGCAAAAACACGTTTTTACACAACATCCTTGCATCCATACATTAGGGAAAGTGAGAGTGCGTATAGTTTGAAACGGAAGACATGGATGCGATGTATGCAACGGCTTTGATTGTTCAGTTGCAGATGGGTTTTTTCTCCCGTACCAAGTGCTTCTAGAGAGATCGGCCAAATTGTCCAAACACGAACAGTCGTTTATCAGTATACATTTGTAGTATGAGCTTACATGCCTTCATGAACTAGTTTGTCATGGAATATCAAGGCTAAACTAATATCTACCAAGTAACCAAACTCTGTGGGTCATATCTAAAGCCTTCGTCGCACTTAGGCTGCCTGCAGAGAAGTCATCTATCAGTAGGGGTTGATCGCCTTGCGCTAGCGGTCTGTGGCCGTGCAACTCAGTGACGGATACGTCCAATGCCACCCGGTGAAGCTCAACAAACCGTTCAGAGTCTGCCCGGCAGCGCAATGGCTAAGGCGTATGACTCACAATCGTTCGTCCTTGTTCGGGTTCGTGTCCCAGTTCAGGCGCGGTGGATATGCACTGCTCATGATTCTTAACAAGGATGAAACAGCTGCACAGTGCTTTCCTGGCTTCTTTCTGCTAAGTTTAGCAATGATATCACATGGTAAATTATCCACTGTTGTGTGCTATTTCTTTTGTACTTAGAATGGGGTGAGCCAAAGAGCGGCTGATTGGTACCAGTCGCAAACGTCCGATTGCGCGATCAGTACTCCAGTGATTTAGGTTCGTTAATCACATGCGCTATGATTGGCCAATTTATTGCGACCTCATTGGCTATCCACTTCACGAAGGCGTCGTTTCATTGGACGCTTAACTAATAAAATCACTGCCCCGGGTCAGAAAACCAGACCGCCCTGGTCACCCGTTGGTCTAACACGTTGCGCTCTGAATGAACAAAATTTCTGGTCAGAACGACAGTTACCAAATACGACAAGCAAATGTTGTGCCAAGAAGTAGCCATTTTCTGTTTGTGAACTCAGTTTGTGTCATCAGGGCGATTGCGATTCGACAAACTTTACGCATATGCTTGAAAATAATCCAGCAATAATCAAGGTGAAGTCATCTTGAGAACTGAAGGCGATTAGCCCGCGACGTTGAGTGTGGGATGCTCTTGGGATCATTGTGGCGGTTCCTTCAGCTACGGTGATTTGGTGGTGGGATTGATCATGGAAGTTGGAAGAACAGGAGGACTGTAGCCGTATATGCCTAACCTTGTTTGAAACGGAAATGAGCATGGCATTTATGGAGAGGGATTCCCAGGGGACCATGTTACTTATGTGTAATTAAAGAACTCTTGTCAGCACGGAACTTCATCAGCCACTTGGAAAACCAGTTGTCAAGAGAATTCAGGTCTTCCTTCATAAATTCAAGTATGGAGTTAAATGAACCAGCTTCAAACAGGTAGACTATTCTAATTTTATCGGTATCCAGGTATGGTGTGCCATGATGAATAAATTTAGATATACCAATAATATGTAGCAGGAATAGAAGAGGACAGAGGACGCTTCCTTGAATGATCCCACTGGTAAGTGTGCAGGGCTAGAAGAAAAGCTTTAATATTGACTACCTTAAAGCGATCAGGACGGCAAGATGATAGCCCTGAAAAGAGTGGATTTCTTATTCCACTCGTCCCAATTTTGCCTGTAATTCGGGAGTGGGAAACGCAGTAAAACGCGTTTGCCATCTCCAAATGCTTCTGAACATCGACCGGTGGGAATCAGCATTCTGGGTGACTAGGTTCAGTTAGCCAAACTTACAGTTGGGGCTAGATCGACTCCAAGGGAAGCCGTGTTGGGAAGGGTCGATAAGATTGTGAGTAGTGAGGAAGTTAACCAGTTGCTCATCACAACCTTTTCCATAAGCCTGGATAGAATTGAAGTGTGGCTAATAAGGCGAAAGTTGTTATGGTCAGGCAAAGAACCCGTTTTGTGATGTGGAACAATAATGAAGATCTTCCTGTTTGACGGGAACGTAGCGTGAGACATGGAGAGAGGACAGATTTCAAAAGAGCAGAGGAAGATCCGGACCAGCGGTTCAAAATAGGACTGGTCGGATATCATCGGGCCCCGAATTGTGGGATGGCTTGGCAAATTTCATTGCTGTTATGATGACAGCAACGTGTAATAAAATGGAGAACAATCTAACGGAAGTCAGCATGGGGTGGATTTCAGAATGTGGCAGATGGTCATGATGAGATTAGAAAAGAAAATCGCATTGAATGCTTCCGTGATGTCAACATGGGACTCTATGCGTGAGCTGTCGAGTATGACGAAGTTCGGAATTGCCGACAAGTTAAGCTGCGAACGGTCTTTGAAAATGTTTGAATTCTTCCGAAATGAGTTGGTCGACCCAAGAACTAACATTTTTGACGTTCTTGCCATAGTTCACATTCAGTAACAAATTCTCGTTACAAGCGGTTTGTTTGCATTAGGAGCAGAAAGTCTCCCGTTTTATTGAAGATTTTCTGAGCATGCAAAGGTTTTTTCTGGAGCTGACAAACTTTAATAAGCTTCTTGGTTTTATAGTGAATGATCGGAGTGGATAGACGATTAATGGTAAGAAGAATTTTTGCATAAAGTTTGTCTGCCGCATTCCGTGAGCAAGGTGATAAAAAGAATCTGCACCAATCACAGGTTTGTAGGGCGTCAGGGATTTTGAGCCAACAAGTTGACATATAGGAAAAGACACTATGGTCGGCGGGCATGGGCGGGGAGAGTTTGTCATGGAGAGGGAAACCACAGGCAACCGTCTTATGGTCGCCTCCAGATAAGGACTTTAGTACCGAGGCCTCAAAATTAGGAGTGTTATGAGTAAAAACGAGGTCCCACCTTGTGGGAGTGATCACTTGCTGAGTCCATCCCCAGGTGCGCGTTTCAAGAACAAGGTGGAGTAGGGTTGGTGGTGCGGGTAAAGAGGACCGATAATTGTATACCGCATTTCAGCTCGTGGGTAGTGTCGGCTAACAGCACTTTCGAGTACACATCTACTAGATGCCCAACACTATATGGCAAGAAGAAGGCAAGCCGTAGCTCTTACTCCCATTTCAGTTGCAGTACAGTACCTTGTTTGTGCATTGAATCTTTCGCGTGACCTACATTGTTTCGGCCGTCCATCAACGGAAACTTACGCCTAGGACTATTTATGTTCCGTACTGTAACTAGCCGCTTGGACTTTACCCAGGGACACCAGCAAACCTCTCTAGCAATGCCAAAAACTTCTATCATGCACATCACGTGCGCTTCCTGCTCTTTCATCGACCGATGTAGCGAAACGTGGACTTGTTCCTCCGGATCGCTTGTTTAACCGAACGTTGACCGCCCAGCGCGGTCACCACTTAGGCTTTGCTCACGCACGGTCCGCTAGCACGCTCCTGTCAAAACATACTCAAACCTCCGCCGCTTCCGACTGTCTTCTCGTTGCACCGATTAAGTACCTGGATTGTCAGCATTGCAGTCTTACAGAACCAAATGCGGGTGATGCACAAGTGATCACAACGGTTAGGGGCAAGCAAACGTAATACGAGATTCGCGTTAAGACAATCGGTCTTACACTTCCGATTGCGCATGTAATAAACTTCGTGGTCTAGGTGGAAGGAACGTTCGGGTTGAAGGCAATATGCAATCACCTTGAACTGCTCACCAACAGCCCGTAACAGGAAGAAAGCCGGACAGTCGATATTTGGAAATCTCCAAATAGACACTGCGTGTAAGGATAATGAACTTATTCAAGTTCACGCGGATATTTCTGACGTTCAGTAAGCTAGCAACGAGGAGAACTGAAGAGGGAACGTGAATGCGCTCGAAGCCTGTTCTCCGAGCCAAAGCTGTGTTACTTATAAGAAATACGTTAGCGTTTGACGTGGGAAAACATAAAGAAATCAAATTCAAGCGCTGTAAAACTGGACAACGTGGGCCCTTGCGACGAGTTTGCCAGTGAGAGATATTGAAACGGGGTGTTAGTCTAAAAACGCAAGAGTGCGGAAAACCTGTAGGGGAAAGTGAAAGAGGAAAGGCAGCATGGAAACACTGAATTCAGTGAAGTGTTGCAAACCCATCATTTTCTAGTATCGGAAAAGATCCCAGGATGCCCAGTGTAGTATTGTTTATTGTTATGATGACCATTGGTAAACTCGGTACAGTGATGACAGAGCAGTGACCTGATATTATCAATGGACAGGAAAGGCACCTTTCAACTGGAGGGTTTTGGACTTGTTTGAGAGGCGAGTGGCAGTGCTGGGGAGAGGAGGCAAGTTTGTAGGGCCAAAGCAAGCTGTGTAATTCTTTATATTCACTCTTGCTTGCGAAGTGACAAAATGGTCGAATGTGGCTCATATGAGAGGAAAGGTTACGAGGGAGAAAGGGAGAGTGGACTAATCCAGACAAAGAGAGCGTAAAGTAAGCAACGAAGTTTTGAGTGCCGCATTTAGAGCATCAATCGAATCGGTGTAACTGGTGGAGTTCATCAAACTAGAGGCAAATATCGGGACGGAAGTCTTGGACTGACAAAGTGGCAGTGGAAAGGGTTAGGGGCAGAGACGTAAATAAAAAAAACGAATGACGGCGAAAATTCTCAGGAAAATTAAAATTAGGGTATGGACGTGTGATGAAGCTAAGCGGAATGAGAGGATGATGACGACGTAATAAGCAGAGGTGGGAAAAAAAATCACAGCAGCATTAGAAAAGGTGGCTGTTAAATTCTTAAATATGCAGTTGCGTACATCAAAGGTAAACCGAACTGATGGAATATATAAAGACCAGAATTGGGGATGGGAAGTGTTGCCACTTCTGAAATTAATTAGAAATATGACAGTGCAAACAGCAAATGTGAATGAACCTTTATACCCTGTTCATTATATGGATGAAGGGACAGGAAGCGCGCTGAAATGCTCTAAGGTTCAGCAGTAGAACGCAAGGAGGAATCTCGATATCTCTCAGAATCCCAGACGAAGCCATTATGCTCGATCCAGTAAGTTAAAGATTAATTTTAAGGACCGTCTGAATGGTGTAGATGCTGCTATTTAACCGTTCCTTTTTATTAATGACAGGTTTTCCGTCGCGCATGTCTCACGCGAAACCTCATTGCACGTTAGTGCGTAGTGGATGGAAAAACGAGTTGGGCCGTATTGATTTCTGGAAAATGGGACGGTGCAATGTGGTCACCCCTTGGTGAGTATGTGGCACTGCAGGTTCCCTTAGGAAATGGGAAGCTTCGTATGAACTGGTCTTATTAGAAAGGGGAAAAAGACAGGTTTACTTTCAGTCTACCGAACCAGGTTGGATCCAGGTTCAACAAGATGCACCTCTGTCTATAACTGAGTTCCAAACTGTTTTCCAGTCGTTGCTTCGTGGAGTATCGTTGCACGTTTTCAACAGATATTCTGTCGCACGGGTATATATTAAAGTACACATTAGCAACAATGCCTAGTAACGGTCTAACATGAGCCAAATGAATTCCTAGTTTGCTCTCTCGCAAACAAAAGCGTTCTTCGTATGAGTCCGGCAAGCTTTTGGTATTTGGCAACCTGTGGGAAAAATTGCCCAGAAAGTAAAACCTAAGGGAGTAATATAACCGCAAGTCGCCAGCATAGAGGAGGCGGATCTCATGTCATCCCAGTGGTTATAGGCCGGAGTTATCGTTCACAATGCAACCACATTGAGGTCATGTAAGATAATAGAAAGGGGTAGAAGAGGGCAGCGATGTCGTAAGGCCTTAATTTTGATAGCAAACGGATGTGGGATGCCCGAATAAAGGTCTTAGATATCTCAGGAGAGGCTGCAATAACGAGATTCGAAGGATAGTCATGCAGGTTGCACATGGCCGGTTTTCCAAAAAGCCATGTTGACCTTTGTGGATGAGGTTGTTACTGGTCTTTGAATTTTGCCTCGATCAATCTTACGGTGAATCTCAACGCCGTCGGGGTGAGGTTTACTGTTTGGTAGTCGGCTGGGCTCAGCCGATCCTTGTGGATTGGCGTGATTACAGAGGTTTTCCACTGAGAGGGATAACAACGGTATTTCGCAGTTGGAATAAATAAGGTGGATAAAAGAATAGAAATATCAAAGCCTCCAATTCCCAGAGCTTCCGGTGGGTAAGACTTCCGGACTTTACTGATAAGAGATTGTCAATATTATTGGGGTGAATAAAGATTTAGCATGAGTGGAAGGTGTGGATGGATAAATGTCCAGGGGTGGATATGATGGAATTATGAGGGAACGGTGTTTTGTCGCTAGTTAACGTAGCTGCGAAGGAGAATTAAAATCTTCGGCCATAGAGGGGTGAAAAATTTTGCAGGAGGTTTGGAGTCCCATGTTTTCATCAGCTTTGCAAAAATTTCCAAATAATTGCGGTTTTTAATGATATTGAGTTACTGTAGACGGGCGGTCGCTCGCATGCACAATTTGTCCACGCTGCTGTGCTGAACGTGTGTAGGCGCGAATGTTCTGCACATATTTCGCAGCAAACATCCGATTGGTCCACTAAATCTCCGCTAGCCAATGAGTATGCGATCCCGCGCTGATACCATTGCTGAACGTACGCACTTTCGTTGCGTAGGTAGCGGATTCTCTTTCCTTTACACATTAGGGCACGAGAGTGGTGTAAACGCATCGAATCCGAAGCGCCAATCACGTGAATGGAACAAAATCGCAGCGCGATGAGCGAGTGCGAGCGCGTGGCGGTCATCATGCGGACCGCTAACGTGAGCCTCGTAAATTTATCTACACGCAGTTGACTACTGACTGCAATCAGTAGCCGAACACAGCTTCACGAATGCGAAATAACGGAGGTTGTCGTTTTACGGACGTGATTTCCTACACTAGATTTAATTTCCAGCATTATTGCCTGGTTAAAACGGTCGTACGTCCGGCAACGAAAAGAACATGCAAGATTACATTTTAGGGGAATCTTTGTGAGCAGCTAATTAAGAATAATGGATATATGTTAAGTGATCTAGATGTTGGCCGTGAGATATGGAGGTCTGACGAATCGATAATGACTGTTGTCAACGCATTGTCGATTACCTAACAATGGACTTAATGATCATTGATTGATTCTCTTCTGAACCTGTGCATTGTAATCGTGTTTACAAGTATTCTTTGCGTGCTAAGAGATTTGCGGCTTTGTATTGCGGTCCGTGGTACAATCATCAAAATGATATTCAATTGGAAATTGATCGTCGGTGTAAGTCGCGTAGGGACAAGTCTGACTGTTCTATTAATGAACACAGACCTTTTATTCACATAGTAACTGTAACAGTTTATTGTGAGCAACAGCCTGTCGCAATTTCGGCTATTATTCTCGTTAGAAAGCGGTAGTTGTAGACCGCATAAAACGTCGTCATCGATATCGTCTTCATGGACAAATTAGACTAATTTGTGTCCCGACATTTCGCAGTATGCCAATGTCAAAATGTGTTCATTCAATTCGTACACGGTGTGGCCTGTATATGCAGCAATATTGTAGCCACAAACACTTTACGATGTCCAGGGATTATTATTCGATACTTTCGTATGGATTCTCGAAGAAATCCATTTAAACGGAACAAAAGAAATAGGTGGGCTTGTGTAAGCTCAAAGATGACTTGAAATGCGTGCTACGCAATGTCTATAGTACGCTTTTGTGACGACGCTACTTAATGGGGATCCGGTAAACAAAATCAAAATGTCATTGGGTAAAAACCACTGGGTTTCTCTAACAATTCACCCAATCGTTTTGGAAACAGGAACCTCCATAGACGCAAGTTTATGAGCAATCGAGATTGGAAAAATTCCACACAGAATGGATTAGTGCCGTACTGTCAGTGATTGGTGGCATTTCTTCGGAGAAATACCGTAATAATGATGGAACTAATAATTTTTAAGCTAACATATTGCCACAGATAATTGTGCCTAATTGCAGTTGATTTCTTATCGACTCCCGAACGGGTTTATTCCCACTGCAGTATCCCATCGCGATATGTGAAAGTCAAACATTTGGGTGCTTCTTCAGTGAAAATTCCAGGTTGCCCTTGAGAATTGCTGAGGCAGAGGAAAAGGTTTTAATTCGTTCTCGTTCCATGGCACAAAAAGACATGTGTCTATGCCGGTAAATTTGAATTTAGAAAACCATACTTGAATGTTACAGACATTCATCTCCTGCATAATGTTGTATTGTATTCTACTGTATTGTGTTGTATTGTATTTCATTGTATTGTATTGCATTGTATTGTCATTTGTGTGCAATGAATAATGACGCACTTCAGTTAACAAATATGAGGGCCAAATTAAAAATAAATAAATGAAATAAAAATACACTCAACGCCGCTTAAAAAAATATAAGAGAACTTATCCAGGAATAACCAGAGCACATTATGATATGTTGCTCCAGAATTCGGCTTGACAAGGGCTTGACAGGGTAAATACTCATCACGAGGTCACCGAGTGCCATGTAGTTGGTACCACATCGTTCCAGGCACACAATCGAGTCATTCCCATTCTCAGGTCAAACCTTCGCCAACATTAACAATCATCCACTTTAGGGCCAAAGACGTGAAGCATACCGTGTACACCCACTGTGACAGTGTTACGCCTGGCGTTTCGCTAAATGCCCCACCTTAGGTCATTGTCATCTGCTGTCCAGTTGATTCGATCTGGTAATTCACGACCGAATGTCCGCTCTCTCTCCTAGTGGCATATGAATAGTAATGTATTAAAATTACTTAGCTTCCGTTGATTCGCGTACTTTTAGTTGTGCCTGCTAAAAATGAACAAATAAAAATTGATTGAGCCCAGTGATCAGCCATGTGACCTCCATGAGCAACGTTCAAACTTCATATTTCTCTCGGCCAATGATTCATTTGCTTTTAGTACACTTTTTGCGGTCTCTGAGTCTGTTACCATCTCGTGAGCTGTGATCATGCTAGTCACCAAGATATTACATAAGCAGTCGTGAATAAACATCGATCACAGTTACCTGATATTAGGTACCAGCGTATGTTCAAACACACCCCAGTCCCAGGAGCGAAATGGGCTGATACAAATGTGACACTAACTTTGGAAGATGCGATTTAGTCGTGTAAACGACAATCAACCGCAACCGACGTAGTCCATTGATAGGAGCGTCAAAAACGAATTCCAGTAACCCATGGAAGCAGCTTATTGATGGACAAATGAGTGAACAGTTTCTACATCACGTAAAAATATGGTTGGTCCAATAAGTTTGATGTAACCACAAGAATCCACACGGGGTTTGGCATATTAAATTCATGCAGTTGCAGTTAGGCGCAGATAAACGTGTCAGGTTAGAGTTTCACAAACGATGAAGTTACTGTAAATCGTTAGTGATATTGGAAAGAGTTGAAATTCGTTCATAAATTTGGAGGTCGTATACGATCTTTTTAGTTTCATTTGTACGGATACTTGGATCGATTTCCAGAGTGCCATTCAAATGCTAGTCATCGAGTCGTTTCGCTTGAACTGACGTTTAACAACATGTATTTCACTTCCACGCGACTAAATCCGGCATTATACTACGCATGATATTTACTGCTTAAATGATAGCACCAATTCACGAAGTCATCCCTCATGAAACGCTGAATTTAATCTAACCGATAGGAATTCCTATTGAACTACACTACTCCTTATAGATAGATAACTATATTTCCGTTAGATATGTAGTCTGCTCTGATTTTAAGTAGTTCGGGAGTAACTGTCTACGAGCTCGGTAGCTGGTCACACCCAGTCATTGGATTCAGATTACTGTCCACCGGACTGTTACAACAAAAGTGTCGAGATGAAAATGTGTCCTGACTTTCCGGCTTAATTTCATGCCTCCCCTATCTCTTTGGTGAATTCATTTCACTTGGTATTGACACCAATCACCAAAAGCGTTAGTTCGTTTTCATCCTGTTTAACCGTGCTTTTCTTAATCGGCACTGGAATCTTAATCTCATCATAAGTACTGGTACTAGGCTTATCCGGTCAACAGACAAAACCCATCAGATATGATCAAGACAGTGACTAAAATGTAACAAAATGGGTGATGTAATATTACACACTAACTGTCACCAGTTGTGTCTGTCATACCCTGATCCCAGAGAACCAATTCACATACCTCTCCAAGCCCCGTAGACTCTAAGTTGTACGCGATAGGGAGGAGTACTGATGTGCCATGATCACATCCAGATAACCGAAATGAAAGTGTCTCCAGGGGTAATTAGCTACGGGCACTTGAAGGTGGAGATATAACTGGACTCGAGAATATGCGGATCTAGACGGGACTGTGTAACCCATCTGAGAATCGGTCTGATATGGCATCCGATGTCCGACGGTTGATTGAGATCACTCGACGCTGAAGCTATCGTCATTAACCTCAGTGAAACCAGAGTGCTTCGTAATGGCCGATTCCATATCCGTGCACCAAGAATCCAGTCGAGAAATGAAGTGGTCTTAATCAAAGCTTCATCAGGCGTACTATCATTTGACCTGGGAAGCGATCATCCCAAGGAAACGAACGTGCGTTATTCGAATCCGCTAGGTGCATCCATGTTGCTAAAGTACTCAAGTGGCTAAAATAACGTACAGAATACGTGAGAAATGAGAATGCAAGATAAAGTGTTTGGATCAGTCTTAGAATTCCAGAATACCCAACCCTAATTCCAACCGAATGGCGTTATCAAAGGCTGAATATCTTTCTCAGTCCTCTGTTCTACAATGAAGTGTCACAAACGGAGTCGTCCGCTGTTGTTGTGTGACTGTGATATCGTTAACCTACTTCAGGTGTCTAAGGCAACTAAATCCAGGAACTGTTTTTTACCGGAATAATCTGAGTTTTAGTAATCAGTGGTATGGGCTCATAAAGCAAACGAATAGTAGGATTGACAACCGGGAACATATCCAGATCACGTCAGAGACATGATCATGAAGCATTTGCCGAATTTTGTCTTTGGATGTTGACAATCGTGAAATTTTGAATATGGATTTATTCTGTCAATAGTTAGCTTGTGTTCTTGTGTTTTAGTTGTCGTAGGATGCTGGTAGAAAAACAAACACAAAAAGACGTCTACTTGCAGACAGTACAGTTTCATCCGTTCATGGCATGATTGAATGCCGAGTTTAGCAAATTTTTATCTACCCTCGATCATTTGTAGCGATTTCGTCGTCTATAACCTAGACAATACATAATATATACAGTTGAAGTACGTTATTGATTAGCGATGAAATTAGCACGTGAGCGACTCTTTTTATTGGTATTTGCAAATGATACATTTACCGTTGTTTGAATCGTGAGAATGGACGTTCCATTAATCGCCAGCTTATACGAATCTAATAATATTCCACTTGTTCTCGTTCTTATGACTCAATGAGCCGAATATTATTCAGACCAAAACATCTCAACAGAAACGTTATCGATTAAACTGTTACCTAGATAATTTGGCGACCGGGGTACATTTATGTGGATACTCACGTGACAGCAAAAATGAAACTGTCCACTTTAGTAGCATACATTTGGCATGAATTTTTAATGAGTGGTCTTGTAATCAGAGTGTGGTTTACTTGAGTAAAAGGAGCACATTTGACCCTTGACGTTTATATTTCAATTGAACCGAATGAATGGTTTTCAACGGTACAAATCTGACTACGTATACAAGAAAATGTGCTGTTTTTTTCAACAAAACATTACAGTTATTAAAAGAGAGTAACTAGTGCGTACATGCGGCGATCGTCGACCGGGTTGTGAAAGACTTCACCATCATGGTAATCTTAATTGAAATTCAGTGACGTCGGCTGTTTGCTGTCACCCGGTTTCGTGCCAATAAATTTGACAGTCAACGTTTCCAGGTACTAAATAGATTTTACACTAGGTTAGCAACAAATGTGAGGAATTCAAACGCCAAATAAGACTTCGAAGTTCTAAATTTAATAAAGCTTTGCATATTACATAACTGATCCACGAAATGTAAGCACGAAGCGATTGGTTCATACCGAACACATCTCGCCACCTAAATCAGTACAAACACCCACTTAATCAAGATGCGGACCAAGCGAAGTGTTTCCGTAGACCAGACTAATCCGGCTTCCTATGGGAGACCGTTATCACCACACGTATACTGAGTATACATACATGTTTGGTGAAATCAATACAGACCCGGGTCATTAGTGTGAATCGCAATCCCTCGAACCTGTAATTTCGACCACCACCTATTCCACACACACACACACACACACACACACACACGCACACAAGAGTGGACTTATTTTGACCAGCGGAACTGTAACCTATCATTGCCCTCCCATTTGCAGTAAATCATATATAATGTTTTGCATTGGCATGATTATGAATAAGTGAAAATGAGCTTGCTCGTCACACTGTGTTGTTTGTCAATGTGCTCTGTGAGATTATTCGAAAATCAATGTAACCCCAGTTCATATGCATATATATATTATATACATATATATATATATATATATATATATATGGAATTTGTGGCGTCAGGAGTTTGCATGAAAACTCTTCGTTGGAGGGTCCACAAAAGAATCACAACTGTGATTCGTTGATAAGTCTTTGTCAGTTGGTCTGAGCCAACCTTAGAAATGAGGGCAGAATGCCCCAGAATATACAAATATATATAAGTAGTGAGTAGTATCTGGATGCGTGAATGTCCACACCCTGACGCTGCGAATTCCATTCTGGTGAGACATACCAACTCGGAGTGTAGAAGGATGC
>LUCM01007653.1:0-18149 GCA_008360955.1 Fasciolopsis buskii
TAATGCCAAAAAACCGCACATCAAATATACAACGTCCCATTCATAGATGCATGATTATCGGAAGTGCGAAACTGAAGTCGTTCTGGAAAAACAACTGTCCGTTATAATTATCCCCAATGAACAGACTAGAACAATCTGAAACCAAAGACGAAACGCAGTTATCACACATTGTGCCAAGGTAAGTCATCCACACAAGAGGCGGAGAGAGCGGATACCTTGCGCCTGGTGAGTTATCCATAACTATCCAGGAAAGCACTTACGAAGTCACCGCGAAGGTGATGAAACGTTGGCAACGAATTGCCCGTTCACTCAAGCGAACAAACCAAACGCATCGCGTCGTGAAAGCCTGAGCTCGCGAACAAGAACATCCATTCTCTAACCGCTATTCATACTAATATATATATTTATATAGTATATCATATATATATAGGGAGAGGATCTGAAAGACTTGACTTCCAACAAAAGTTCCACCCTAATGCAGCAGCACCTTATCTTTTCCAACTCTCTGTTCCTGTTGGATATCTACTCTTTTTATGGAAACGTGTAACTGGGGGGAAGGCAGTGGTCAGTGAGGCTTGCCTTGCTGTTTAACGCTGAACGAGGACGATGATAATGATGATGACGATGAATGTCGAGAAGACCGTAGGCACAACAAACCAAAAGTGGGCACATTCAATCAAAATCAATTAGTCAAGGGAACAACAGTGATCGGGTTAGAAGTGCCATGTGACAGACAGAGTTTTGTGGACAAAAAAGCGCGGCATTGGCAGATCGTTATTAGACAGAAATATTTCCCAAGTTGAGAACTGCAGTTCAAGCCGTTATTCGGGACAATGGGAGGAAAGGAAATCCAACTGGCCGAATACAATGGCTCACATCAGAAGGTCACAACCTAGCCGAAATACTCAGTTGATCAGGATATGAATCTTACATAAAGAAAATTCGTAAAAAGGCGCTGTATGCCATTCGCCAGATAGGAAACGAACACTTCAGCTTTACTGCTAAAAGTCAGAATGTTTTGCTCAGAACACATTCATGCCTGTGTGTGTGAGATTGTCTGGTCGGACCATTGTGTATTGAGTCTTGCATTGGAGTAGACGTCACGTCGGTTTGTACGGCGCAGTCTGACTCAGTCTGATTTTCTTGGGATACATCTCACCACACTGGTCACATGTGTACGTAGGTCTATCAAACGCCAAAGATATGTTCTATTAACCAGGGATTACCACTAATCCATAGTGATTTCTGCCTACCTTTGAATACCGGTAACGTTCTTGGTACGAGATGTTGATTTTGTTACCCCTGCCAAATTTCAATGCTAATACATACCAAATGCTCAAATTGCACGTGAACAGATGCAGTTAGTAAATTTCACTTGTTCCGTGTACCTGACCCGACAGTATTCTCGTCACTATATTACCGGTGTTGATGAATCGGATCTCGGACATGACAGGACTTATTTTGGTATTTTTAGGCTCCTATGTGGGTGCTAGATATTCTGGATAATAACGAGTCTTGCTAAGTGTTTTATATGCAAAATTCAAACCCGCTGTCCGGGATGGAACCGGCGACCCGCGAGGATAATCCGGCGGCTAAAATCAGGATAGTTGCCGTTTATTAATCAGATGTTGCTGTCGCACCCGCAAAAACGCAAGTAGTCTCAGCATTTCTTCGGTTAGCGGAAGGTTGCTGATTGAATCCGTGAACATAATGTCGCGGTCTGGATATGAAAGTTGTAACTGCATTTTCTATTAATTTTTGCAAGATTTTTCCATGATTTCATGCATGCCAATTTGTATTAATTAGAACTTACATAACTAGTTTGTATCAGGGCAGACGAAAGGAATATTTTCCGATTTGAAGTGAATCTATACCGAAACCTATCATCAGCCGAAGCCCAGTAAACATGACTGCCAACCGTAACGTTAAAAGAATCAACACCTGTATGGTAGTCCATAACTGGCACATCAAATTGTTCACAACAATAGAATACTATCCAGTGCTTTGTGCTCTAGTACTCATAATCAAATTCACTGGGACCATGGCTCGATTTGATGATCTGTCAGAGTTATATACACTGAGGAGTGTCTGCAAATCAAATACGCCAGTGTGCTTGTTGAAGAGGAACAGGAAACTAGGGATAATATACTTCTGTGAAAGAAAAACAGCGTAGCATGCTTGCTTCAGGCTGGCAAATTGGTTTTGGCTTTGTTAGTGTTCGAGCTGACTTTGAATCACAGAAACTTCTGTCCGTTATCAAAATTCAGATCAAAACCAGTACAAACCCGGTCCTCTTCGGAAGATAACTTCCACAGCACATATATTACCTGTGTAAGCCGGTTCCTTAGCTTGTTGGCCTCTCTTTTTCTCTGGAAAAATCCCAACCGAGTAAACGTCCTAACTGTGCAAACAAACAACCTGAAAATCTCGATTCCATGCTCTTTTATTCATTGCGAGGGAGCTGCGGTGGGCAGTAAAAGTGTGACCCCCTTTTCATTTTTCCGCATATCACAGCTTTCATGTTCCCAAACAAAGTTGTGCCTAGTAGGAATGAAAAAAATGCACGCCAAGATAAGATACAACGAATTTCGGAACGAAACAATATATCGTGTCAAGTAGAGCATAAACTACGGACAAGGAAGTCCAGAAGTGTCGGTACCGTCCAGTTTGGCTTTTATAATTGCTATCTGAAATCGTGTCCCAGTCGCATTCTGCTTGAGCAACTTAACACATCTCGGCGTACTTTTTTTTTAATCAAATGACGTGCGCCCACTCTTGCTTAAGGGATATTAACAGATCACCGGTAGTCAGTGCTGATGGGGGTCCCACAAGCCGTGGTTGGGAAATAATAGGTGATATAGCTGCATGTTGCAGTCAATGGCATTCTTACATTCGAAATATTTCCTCCTTTTTAATTTATTACCTTGGAATTGTTCTTTCACTGTTTGCTGTTCTCTCTTGGATGGACAGCGCCGCAAAGTAGCAACCAAAAACGGAGCACAATGGTGCAAGGCTAATATTTGTTAAAACGTGAAACCGAACTGACGGGATCCCATAAATTGTCCGCTTTAAAGAATATTTTAATCTTCGTTAATCATCATGAACTAATACTGAACTAATAATTTGAACCCAGCATGGTGCACCAATATACGCCAGGTCTCACTCCACATCTTGCATGTACGTCCGTAAAATTGTGCTGAATATAACCCTGGTAACGATCAGATATTCTGTCGTCAGCCGAGGGAATTAGGACACACTTATCTTCATGTTTATTTCGTATATGGCTATTCGTGACTGAGACGAATTCCCCACTTCAGCACAGGAATTTGGGTTGGAGCCACTTACCAATAAGTTGCGCCTCGGTACAGTGCTTGTGGTGTTTTAGTTTGCCACGCCGTGCGGCCCTACGCCGAACTGGGGCACTTTTGCTCGTTCCAGTCGGTCGCGGACTCGTGGTGACATTGTCCGAGCGTTCGCGTAACACGTGGCTTACCAACCCGGTAGAATCGGCTCGTTCTCCCGTCGTGTCACGTGATGATAGACCTTGTTTATCATTGGTCTCGCATTCGTCCGGACCGAAAAGTTCGGTCGACCCACGTGCACATGACATCATCATTGTGGTAGTTTTTCGGTTTGATGTGGGACTTTGAATCAGATTAGCATTCAATGTGGAACTAGAATGAGACGATCGTGTATGTGGGGATGGCGCGGAGGTGGCTGATCGTGACACCGGTGGTGAATTGGTCTGTGGTCGGTGCGTCTCAACCGTTTCCGCAATCGGATGATTCGAATCTTGCCACAACTGGACGCACAAGTTTTCAAATTCCGGAAGACCGCTGGGGAAAATGATGAGACGAGACAAATTTTTTTTTATCAAACTGACCAATAATATAAATTCACTCCTGTAATAAAAATAGGTTACAAAGACGAGTGATAGCTTTTGGGAACCTAGAAGTCCGGTCAAATCTTAATTCTCGTCAAAACGTGAATACTTTATTTCGTATTCAGAATACGTTCGGTGATTGGTTAGCCAGATTAGTCGCCATACGTAACCACAGGCAATTATGCACGCAACAATATGATAGAGCGATAGTTACAGGTAGCAATAGATGAGTAGAGGTTAAACAATTCCGGTGTCATGACAACGTACGGAAACACTGGTGAGGACGAAACACTGTAAAATTGTATGCGATTGCGAACAAGCAGAATGCAAGTGTGAAAAAAACCACGATATAGAAAAAAATAAGGTTCGACCAATTGGACGATAACAATGAAATAGGGCACCAGTGTTACGATTGTGACAACGATAGTGGTTAAATGATGTCGATTTGCTTGCATAAATTTGAATATCATAAGCCATTGCCTAGATAGCCACTCGTGGTGAAACGCAAACGTTAACCGGACCGCTTTTGAAATCTATCACGAGGACTCTGTCGCAATTCCCCTAGCACTGTTGATAGTCTGCATTGTGCTCTTGCAGAGAGTACTCGACCAATCTTCTCTTATCCTTTTAAATGAGTGTCTTGTTGTACACGTCATCTAACATGCCCAACGGCATGTACATAGTAACAGTACCAAAAAGGAAGGCTAGTTTATTGTTAAAAAGTAAATTATCACTCAGTACAAATCACATTTTTGAGGCGGATCAAAACTCTCGAGGGTGTTTGACAAGCATTGTTGAAATGGTTTGGATTTGAAGAGAATATTGTTTGTTTGTTTGTTTGTTTGTTTGTTTGTTTGTTTGTTTGTTTGTTTGTTTTTGGTTAGCAGTATTCGCGTTTCGTACTTTCCGCGCGTATTTCGATGACCAAACGTTTCTAGATATCCATCGTTTCGTGCCACAGCTTTTATACACTTTACATCACACTTCAAACTGTTTCTGACTGGATATCTTTTGTATCGAGGAGAAACAAGCCGTTGCCATGGTCACAAATACCATTTAGGCTTCCGCATGTTATCAAATCATCGCAATTAACCTGGCGAATTACTGAATGTAAAATGACCAACTAAATCGAAATAGCATAAGTATTCTTCATCAGAAAATGGGTACAGAAGGTGTTGATTTCCCGGTGCAACGGGAACATGGATTGGCTAAGGTCCCGTGTATTCTGCGACGGTAACGCCCCAAAGCAAAATGTCACCCCGGATGAACAGCACAGCAAACTCATTTTGCTTGCCATTCCTCCACCTTCGGATCAAGGTATGTTATACAAACCATCATCAGGGGCCGTAAACATTGAAATTTCGTGACCATCAGTATTCTTACGACGTTATTCGTGCAAGTATCAAAAATTGGGTAGCACTGACGCTGATCACGCGAGCCTAGTCATTCGTACGGTTGTTTGCTGGTTTTAATCTTCCTATTTTGACATCAGCAGAATATGATTTTAACCACAAGAATGATTTTTGCCCAACTGCAAAGCAGCACAGGATGAAATATCAAATTCGATTAAGTCAGGTCCTCTAATTCCATCGTCGGTGGACCAATTGCAATTGTTTGTGACTAAATGTGAATTAAATCATACCACAAGGTAAGAAAAAGAGATTTTCGCTAACATCAAATGGGAAAATTTTGCTGGTCTTTTTTCATCTGAAAAAAAGCCGATCACGATGCCTTAGGTGGGCTGGTATCTTTCAAGTTCTCTAAACGACAAAACCTACCGAGAAAATAACCGTAAGATTCTAAGCTTTATATAATTCACCTTTTATGGCATGCTTGAAACAAATTTACTGAAAGGGACATATCCCATGGTCACTAGGGCTCACAGGAGGGAGGGAGGACGAATCAGCAAACGTTACCCTGAGAATTGCAGTGATGTAGAACCCCATAAGATCTTATTAGATGCTTTGTAGTAAAAAACATCGGTACTCTCCTATTTAATTATTATTTAAATATAGAAATACTTCCGAAAAGGGGTTGGGCGATATTGGCATGGCACCAAAGTTTACCTCTCCGTAATAAAAAGTTTGATTTATTTGTGAATCAGGCTCGAACGAGATCAGTTCGCTTCGTGTCGTGTTTCGCACCAAGATGTGGTACAAAATGCGGAAACTTGGAGTCTGACAAGGATGTGTTAGCATTGAGACAAGTGTTGCTTAGATGGGACAGCAGGACTTCAAGACGCATTCGTTTGCGTCCTTCCGAATAAAGAACGATCAGAACTTGTCACAATAAGAACATCGTCGCAGTTTAGGAATACCAAACTTAAGGGAATAAAACATCTGGCAAGCTATTGGAATATGAGAAATACGAATGTCCAGATTCCGCCGCGGAGAATCCGAAGTCTGGTAGGAGCACCAGAGACTCAAACGCATATCCCACCTGACAAGAATTATTAGAAAATTGGAAGAGGAAGAGGATACCTTCTCTGATTGATTAGCTCTCCGGATCAGAATCCAGTTGAAAACATGTAAGACCAACTGAGGGGAAGATTATACTGATGGTAATCACACCAAATCTCCTGAGTTTGGCAAGCATCTTTACGGAGGCTTGGTAGAAAATACCAGTAACAATTGTCGACAAACAAACAGGAAGCGAGTTGAGAAAAATTGGAGCTACTATTGCCGCCAGTGATAGATATATGATGTACTGATTTTTAGATCGATGACTTTTTCAGAATGCACTAATTTTTGTGCTTTATTTGACGCAATTCTCAGTTTTCATGCAAGTAGATGTGATCGTAGCTCTGCGCACGATATCGAATGGGGCAGCGATTGAAACCCCATTTAGACATTCAGCGTCTACCAGATCAAATATGTTACAGGTTCGAACCCCAGATTAACGTATAACTTTCACACCATTCAAATGACTGGAAGTTGCCACCAGAATCCCCAATTACGCCAGCAGAGCTCTCTTCGTGGTTAGTATTTCCTCCATACTTCCATAAGATTTCTACGACAAAACAGTCTCTTACATAATGTGCCGGGCAAAAATTTCACGAGCAAGTCTTCAGTTCCTGTTAATACAGGTAGGCGATTTACGAGGCGTATGAGTAACTGAGAGCAGCATCACCTCAGAATTAGTAGACTGCAAAGCCCCGTGGCTTATCTTCCATTTCTTTAGTCTCCATCAGCCACTCAACTCTCACCTGTGGCTCCACAAAGCTGGGACATACATCAGCAGCCAAACCCCAGCAATCCGTTCGAAAGGCGGGCTAAATTAGGTTGAGGGTGACCAAGACTAAAAACCTTGGTGAGATGGCGTCCAGCATGCAAAGACGAATGCTCCCGAATAGGCGGATGTGATCTCTTGGATTCAACGACCAACAAAGTGGTTCGTCCAATCAACAGGGTTGCATGGACCCCTGGATTGAAGTCGGTGCTTCCGAATGGCGAATGAGCTTTAAGTGGGTCACCGGCAATCATACACCAAGTTCGCCTCGGACGCCTTGGGTGTCTCAGATTGGTAGACTACCACCAAAAGTCTACCACCGCTTGGTCAACCAACGGCTCCCAACATTTGAAGATTCTATTGCCCGGCAAGTCGCACTCGGTTGTGCACGGGCTAGAGGTGCCTCCCCGAACAAAAGCCAGGTGAGGCTGAGGACTCCACCTCGTACATTATTCCCAAGTATCATCAAGGACTTTGCCTCCACAGTTTGCTCTCATCATGCTACATTGTCCCGGTAAACGATGCGCCCTATGCTACCTCAGTTGACTGGGTGAACCAGACACGAACTGGGAATGTAAACCTAAATACCAAGTCCCGCATGCACATAGCCTGTTGGAACGTGGGAATTCTTCTGGATACAAATAGCCAATGCATTTCCATGTGCACGTTCTACGATTACGGGATTGATTTCGTTTGCCTAGCCGAAATGCGTCTACCCAACTCCGGCAGCCGATGTATCCAAGTCTCCCAACTGGATGCATCATAGTGGACCAGAAGACAATTTCGATCTCTATGGTGTTACGATTGCAATGAATAGTCGATCTCAAAGCATCCTGATCTGTTGGGAATCAGTTTCTCCAAGACTAGCAATGGCATGGTTCACAAGCACGCTTTTCAACGTGACCGTCATTGCCGTCTACGCTCTTACTCTACAGACTGAACTAACAGTTACAGATACCTTCTACAACGAATTACAGGATTTAATCAACCGTATCCCAAGGCGTGACATCCTAATTGCCGGGCTTGGAACGTCCTATGGGACGGTCACACACTAGAAGGATTCGGCCTCGAAGAGCGATGTGAAAATGGCGACCGCTTGGTCTTGCTTAAGGTTCCCAGTCGACTGGCCGTTATCAATACTCGCCTTCAATATCCAAAAAGGCAATTGCTGACGTGGTATTCTAGTAACTGCAGAACAGCGCATCAGACCGACTATATCTTGGCGCATTCTCATTGGTCATCATCGATCGAGGACTGTCGAGTATACTGCACCAACTGCTATCACACTTAAACCAACTGAGCTCAACGGAGATGGCAACCTAATTGAGCTGTGAAAGGGTTAAAAGTGTCTACCACTAACACATTCTTTAATCAGTTAGGCAAAGCCAAATGCAACAGAAAGGATTAGATGTCTACGGAAATCCTTAGTTGCCGCGTTGGGGATAATGACACGAAACTGCACAACTCACCGAATTACTACAATCTTTGCAGCGGAGCTACGAGCTCAGTGAAGAGCGACCGAAAGCGATCTTGGCATGAAATTGCAGACCGCATGGAAACCGAAGTCGGCGTTGGAGATTTCGATTCATACGCTCTTCTTCGTTAAAGACGTAATCTCCGTCTTCCACTATTCGCGACGGTAGTGGCCACCCTATATCGGAATGCGAACAGAAGCTTCAAAGATGAGCTCAATCGCCCTCTCATGCAGTTCAACTATGCAACATCGCCAGGCGATGTAGAGCAATATGAAATTGGTCTTGAGCCTTCCGACGAATGGGAAATCACATCAGCCGTTCAGAAAATGAGAAAAAAGAAGTCACCCGGTAAGAATGACATTTCATCTGAGATCTTCAAATCTTGATTTTCAGCTCTGCTGAGACCGCTGACTAGGCCGTTTCGTCGTATCTGAGACTACCAAGCCTCTCCCAAAGATTGGGCAAAGTCTCTTCTACTTCCTATACCAAAAAAGAGCGACAAGATTATATGTACGAACTACAGAGATATCAGACTCATCGATCTAGCGGCTAAGCTCATTGCGGTCGTTTTTTTGCTGCTCGGGTAGTACCAACACATTACCCAGTGTGGTTTTCGTCGAGGAAGGGGTTCTGCTGACCAGATCTTCACACTAAATCGAATTCTAGGACAGCGATATAGGTTCCAGCAACCCACCGCAGTGTGCTTCACCCACTTCCATGCAGCACTCGACTCCGTTGAGAGACAGTCACTCTGGATCACAATTCGAAGCGACGAGGTGTCGGAAAATGGGATTCGACTGTTAGAAGCATACTACTTATGAACAAGAATGGGGGCGCCAAAAACGTTGCCTTCAGCGTTTCGCCCATGTTGTCCGCTGACCAGAGATGGAACTAACGAAAAGGAGCCCATTACCATTGCCTTGTTCAGAATCCAAATGTTGCTTTAGCGGCCACTTGAAGGCGTAGGTTAGCACTTTTAAGGCGGACATGGATCACTCAGACCTTCAGTCGGTTTTCGGAGTAGGCAGTTGGCGCAACAATTGGATTTAGGGGTGTAGACCTTGCTGGATATGACATATGGATGGCTGTGATCAGAGACATCCAAGAAGTCAAATTATCCTTTTACAGGAGTTAGTCGCATAAAAGTAAAGTGATTTATAGCATACTGACAAAAAGACAACTGTCTCCACTGACTAATTGAGTTTGTTTATCAAGTATATTCTAGATAATTTCTAAAGCGCAGCAGGTCATCAAAAACCATGACAACATTAACTACACAGAAGTTCTATCTGCTTTGTTGGAAACCATCTGTCGTGCGAATGTATCAATCTTCGACGGGGACAAGAATGACAAATGAAAGACCTTGAGTCTAAGGTATTAGCCATTGGGCAATCCGCTTCTTTTCTGAACAATTAACGAAACATCACTTCAAAAGACAATAGCTACTCTCATTTTTGTTCCCACTTATATTAGTTAACTGGGGAAGAACCATGGGCCCCTATGGATAACCGATTTTCTGGAGGTGGAGGCAGGAAAGGCCAACATGTAATAACAATGCTTTACATCATTTCTCTTCATCACTCCTTTTCTTTTTTGGCCACGGTTCTGGTGGCAGTTAATCTGTAGACGGATGAGATATATACACATACATAGTAAGTAGTATCTGGATGAGCGAACAAAATTCCCTCGGAAGCACACTAACGGTTTTGCGGTTATTGCCGCTGGTCGGGAACGCGTACCCGGTTGTGTCTTGCACAAACATCCTCATACTTTCATACTCCCACTCGGTATGTCTCATCCAAATCTAATTTGTAGAGCCAGGAGTGTGTATGGAAGCGTATCGTCGAAGGCCCCACAGAAGAAGCACAACTGTGACTTGTTGATACTTCTTTGTCAGTTGGGCTGAGCCAACCGGAAGAGGTGAAAACAACAATAAAGTCTAACCCTCCATATTACGCAAGCGGAATAAAGCAAAGCGAAAACCATTAGCATCTTTCAAATTCATTTTATGGTAGCAGAAGACGGTTTGCTGCCGTCCGGATAATTACCACGCCTCATCGTTTGGTATATGATTTCACTCAGCCTAAAGTTTCTGCGTCATAGTTGACAGTTCTCTCCTGCAGCGCTGTGGGCCTGAATGGCTAAAAGTTCCGATCATGCCACAGAATGTTTATGACAGGGTTGAAACATGAGTGCATTGGAAGGAGCATGCCCCAGTACATTAGATGGGAAGATGCAAACGACAACCGTGTCATAGAATCACATGAGATTTCTTTAGATCAGGTGTGGTAACGAACCGGGTGACAGCCAGTTGCTGTCTATCACTACACTTATAGAATAACAAAAACGGATAAACCCAGGTTGACCAGAACATCATATCTATACGATGTGAGCCTTGAAGCTTTTCACTTTTACTAAATCATTTCTGTTTGTCAACTAAAATCTCCATGGTTACCATTGTAAGAGAAGCAATCACACTTGATACACGTTTTCGGGACGTTAGTGCCTCTGAAATTTTAATCATCCCCGAAACCAATAAGATGCACGGATTTGCGATTAGTCTCTATTAAACAACCTCAGACACACTCTATGTTTGCCAGTATTAGGGCTGTTCACAGTTCGGGTTGGCACCTTTCAATAGTTCGTGATCAGTCACAGAGTACCGTTCGGAGTGGTAGCCACGATACAATCACGATTACGTTACTACTTCTGGGGATTCAAAATCTGGTGACCTAGTAACCAATAGGTCAATTCACAAATCGACAAAACAGTCTGAGATGTGCTTTTTGTAATATTGCTTTTTAGCAAAGTCCTAGTTACCAATCTTTGGTTTCACAAGTTTCCTAGAAAACGACAGTAAAAACTCACCTTAGATCGAACTCTTCGCCCCAAAATAGCATATCCGTCAGTCGTTTGCTTGTCGTTCTCGCATAGGTTACACCGTCCAACCGAATGTCACAATGATATCTGTAATACAATGGCAAACGGAAATAACGGGTGATACAATAATGTCTCCGATGGTAACTGGTCTCAACAGCCGGTTAGGCAATTTTGTCTTATATGGAACTTCCACAGTTACCTGTTGTGATAACTGTCATCGTCAAATCCAATTTACTGTTGTTTTTTTAGCACACACTGGGTTCATGTGTTTCTGGAAGATATTTACACGAGGGAGTTGTAAAAACTGAGCATAATACAACGGCTACGTGCAGTGGTAATTCGGATGATTGTTGGGTAGACACTGCTATCCCTCCATCTCTCTCTCTCTCTGTGTGTGTTCACAATCTGTATTTGTATACTAGACTTCTGTCAACGGGACCCACATGGTCCAGTTGACAATTCTGTGCATATGAACGGTTTAGGAGACGTGACACAGACGGAGCGGTATCTTGACACGTTAAATGTCAATACACCCGCAGCATCCGTCTGTTAGGGTAGTGATGTATGCGACACCAACGGTGACCGTGCCGAAGATGGCCGTAATCAAGGACACGAAACTAACTGCTTGTGTGTTCACGTGAAAGCGACACGGTTTGAGGATTTTGATTCCTTCTTTGAGGTTGATCACATATGGTCGAGCAGACAATCATTCAGGGAAGTCGATTTGCCTGTGGTTAACTGACTCATCGGTTCAACCGATTAGTAATGGCACGGCCACTCATGCGACGGTTTGATGAGCCGCAAAAACAGCATAATCCGGTCACGGACGGAAAAACGAAATCACCCAGTGTGATCCTGGTACCCGAATCTGACGAGAATCGAGAAAGAATGAGACCGGGAAAGAAATGATTTTAAGGATGAGCGACTTACCGGTGTTTGTCCGTCAATCCTTTAGCCTCCTGAATCCAAATGTGCAAACAATTTTCTCGCCTTCGCTCTGTGTCTAAACCGGGGTGAACTAGACGCCGTAAACTGGGATTGTTGCAGTACAAATAGGGTAGGGGTCAGAATAAGAGAAAGATAACGGGAAAGCGAATGAACTGGAATGTTGAAGATAGGATTCAGCTAATGACAAAAGGTTCTAAACGAAACCACCAATAGTCTACAGGGGACTGTTTTCACACCCGTACAATTCACAACCGTAACCAGCAAGAACCGACCTCTTGTTCCTGTTGCTCTACCCAAATTTTCCCCTAGAACATAGTGAATCATGCAAAGTTCTATGCGGAACGTCACAGACAAACGCGTATGTCGGTGTACGTGGATTGACAAACACATCTGTGGAAAGGCGCCATGTAGAATAGGCAGTCAGACTACAGCGGTCCCCTGAACAATGGAAACGTGGTTAGAATACACAGTGCCTGCTGGACCGGATAGCAGGATCGTGGATGATACGCTCGACCTCGTTTCCGTTTTCCGGAGCAGATGAGGGGGGGGAAAATCCCGGGTCGGCAGATGGAAAAAAGCAGCTTAAAGCCGACAAATAATGTAATTTTTATCTAAGAATTATGAGAAACCTATCAAGTCCAGTGGTTGTGTAAGAGATAAAAGGAGTAGCCGAGTGGTGAATAGATAGTCGCTGTCGTGAGGCTATGACTATGAAGATTCTCGTTAACTCTTCATATTATATTACACGACAACTAGCGTTAACGACGCTACCGATCATTCCAGTTATCCGCAGTCTCTGTAATTTCGAAGTATCACAAGAAAAAATCCTTTAGAAAATGGCAAATTTTAGTTTTACACGGTTTCAACTCAGCTGATGGAGTTTGAAATGAAGCAATTCGGGAACCGGAAAAGCAGAGGTAGTCAACATCGAGATAAAATCCGATAGAAAGCTAATGTGTCGACACGACGAAAACGCTGTATCACATCCGGTCGTATACAAACTGTACCCAGAATAGATGATAGTGGGAAAAAAGGGTGTGAAGACAGACTATTATCGACTAGATTAAAACAAACTTCAACTAAAGAATCCCAAGCAAGATATTGTATCGATTCATTGAAATTGTGGACCGAACTTACGAAACAACAATACGATATGACCAATTTTGCAAAAACCGATGCGCGGACTACACATGTAAATCTGATATATACATTGTTGAAATGGAGTCGGCATTTTCGATTTATTGAAAATCGAACAGTCGAGTTATCGTTTGTGATCGAAAACCAACGGTATAAATAACATGGGCAATAAAAATCGCTTCCATTTTACCATTCGTTTCCATTTAATGAGATCTTTGAACGCAGTAACTTTCATTGCTCCGCCCCATATCCTATTACGCATTCCAACCGAATACTACCAGCAAAGAAGTGAACCAAAAATGCATTCAAGATTAGCCAACACATTACAGATAATTTTGGTTCGAATGGATTGACTATTTCTACGATCTATCCTATCTGGACAAACAAACATATACGAAATTAGCACAGAAACGAACGGGATTAGGCAGGCTAATTTTTATCCACGAGTGCGAAGACCGTGTTTGACTGGGCACCCAAAACGAATTCCAGGCGCAGGACAAAACAGAACGGAGACCTGTACGCAATGCAAGCGGGTTCGACTAAGTTCTATACCTATACAATTCGGTGCATGGAACAAATTGCCAGCGAACAATGTGATCAACTTTCCAAAGTGTTTGTCCATAGGCGCTAATGAATGAATCGATCAGCGAACAGAAAATAAACGTACAACCGTGGGAGGAGGCGCATTTGATGTTTTATTTCGTGATCCATTGAATGTGAAATGTGAACTTCAACGGAATATTTCTAAATGTTATGTAAAATTGTTTCTGACAGGGTGAGTGGTTTCAAGTGTGAACCTCCGTATTTGCTAGGGGAAGTCAGATGAACGTGCTTAATACGCATTGTGTAAAACGATAGATTCCCTGGCCGGATTGGAGAGAAGACGATTGGTTTAAGCCGACAATATGCCTCGTTCGAGGTGGTTAACAGCTAGCTGAGGATTTGACATGAACAAACAAAGGATACATAGTCTAACTGCTCGACAATTTCACGAAACATGTGCGCCTAATTCTGTTTACGTGTATACCCGGCAGTTTCAACGGTCTGGTCACAACTGATGACAATGAAATGTATGCAACAGTTTTCCATAACCGTGTCCGAATCAAGAAGTTACCATTTCTGATCGAGACGACTATTTTTTCCCCAAGTTCACATGGTGTGATTGTTTTTTCGCCGAATTTCGAAACATTGTGGGCAATGGTATACACGTTTATCTGACTGAGGCCACAACCAAGAGCCGTGGGCAGCTTTGTGCGAACGAGAAGCCTGCATCCCTTTAGTTTTGACTACTTGGTTCTCCGTATACATGGCGCTATGAAACGCTCACCCATCCATGCAGAAAAGCGCAGGATTCCAGTGAATCTTGTTACGTATGCGCAGGACCAACTAACGAGCTCTTTGTTATGTGACTCGGGAAACACTTTCGTTGTTACATAAAAATGAATTCGATCACCTGAGTGGATCAATTTTGTTCCGCTGTCAGACATTTGGCAGCTGACGCGGTTTCGCACTGGTGTGGTGACAACGTATGCTAGGCAGATAAGATTAATGTCACTCGGTTTGAAAAACGGTTGCCGGTGTACACGCAGATGCGAGGGCAGATCAGAACTTGTGAAAGAAAACGCATTGCAGGCATTCGGAAATGCTCAGCTTGGAGAGCAGAAACGTCTGCTTATCCTGTTTCCGTAACATCGAAAGTCGGTGGAGGAATCTTAGGCCAAGAGTACGGTGAAAATTACGCATCTCAGGTGGGAGCCATATGATGATGATGAAAAGCCTCCAAAAGACAGGACATATTATTCGTCAGAATTACCAAGTTTAAGCGTGCAAGACAAACTGTGCGCCATAGAGGATGTATCGTCACGGAGATGCTGGCGCCACCCAGGTCCCCGGATATGAACCTACTTAAGAATACATGGAACTGTTTCAAAAGAAACATGCTGATGGGAAACTTTCCAAACGGTCATATTGTGAATTGTCCAGACACAAGCTCATGATTAGGCATCAGTAATATTCGCCAACCGACTGACATGCATCATGCCACCAACTGTCAGTGCTGCTATCGGAGATGCAATGTTTTAGTTTGTACATCATCCGATTTCCTTACAGTATATTAGTAGTACTCGCGTATATTTTCGATACGAATCTCATGGACATCGCATGGGTAGGTATGATCACAGTGGGCGAAGGAATCGGACATTTTAGGCGGCGTACGCAGCTTTGGTGTTTAATTTCGTGGGAGGTAATACTACAGATTTCGGATCTATGCAGTAGATTCTTGAATTCCATGTGTTATTATCAATTTGCTCAGCCTATGGACAGAGAAATCAAGCAAGCTCGATCAAAAATCGTGTCAGTAGAATTCACTTTCGGTTTTTACAACCATTAAATTTGTATCAATGTGTTCAGATTTTGGTTACTACCTCACAGCATCGTTTACTCGGAGGAGCAAAAGAGAATGCGGAAGATCAATGCAATAAGTTGAAGTACGGTATAGAAGAGAACAGATTCTGAATACAAGAACACCACCTACTGTATCCAACTATTGCTTGAAACCTGACTGTCCAATTAAGGTCCTCAGAGCCAGCCAATGATCGTTTGGTTGGCGTAACCGTCGTAACGGTTTGATAGGCTACCTTAATCAATACAATTCGTTTAAGCTGAATACACAGAAATGATCTGAGTGTTACATGGAGCACATAAACCGAAAAATGGACACCAATAAGCATTTGATTGCGTGAGACATATTACTATGAAGATCTTCCTCCTCCCATATGACCGTCTTTATCGCGTGATACATGCACAAGCCAAGCTAACAAGCAACGAGGAGCAGCAAACACAACAGACAGTGGATACTGCAGTGGCGGTAACGGAATGTGGACTATCTCATATTGGGAATGCTACGGCTGAAGATCTCTGAGACGGGCTATTATCCAAGGTGGTGACGGTGGACAAAATCCTTTTAAAAAGAATTTACTTTCAAATTCCGAGATGAACTAACGATAGAGGACAAACTGATCTTATCGAGCGAACGTCTAGTGTCTGAAAAGAAGCCTCGCGGCTGGTATATCATCCATATGTAGGTATCAGTGTAGAGAAAAGGTGCTGTCTGGATATAAGAATATAGCAATGGTCAAATGGATTAGACACGTCGTCCTTAAAGGTCAGAGGCTCGAATCCAAGATCCTCCGGTCACTTTGGTGGTAAACGGCATTCCGCTGTCGCCTGGCTCGTTACTACATCTGACCTAGTGAGACCTTATGTGGTTTGAAACCACTTGAAGCTTACGGGCCACGGTTGTCGGTCCCGCCCCCATATAGTAGGCGCTAACGCCTGATACATGTTCCTTCCATTACATGTATCTATGTAATAAAAAAACGATGGCGAACCGCGAAACATGCAAGCAACCGGGTCAGTGACAAACAAGAGTGTTAATGGAAATGTGACCAACAGCCTATGGGCCTTGGGAGATTGCGGTGTTGGATACATTTTTTCATGAAAAGAACTGGCATCGGGTGATCGTGGATTACAACAGTGGCTTGTTCGAAATCGGCCTGTTAAAAGCAGAAACAAATTCAGAGTTTACTGACAACCTGCCAGCTGAATCTGCACAACACGGAATCCCGATCCAACTGATTACCGGTAATGTCTCCAGTTCCACAGCGCACAATTCCAGTAAGTCACAGAAAACTTCAGACATCAAATGACCAGTCCTTATGAAGGTCGGTCCAACAGAAGGAAAAAAAGCGCGACAGAGAAGCCAAAGAATGCACATAAAAGGTCCAAGGGTGATAGTAGCGGCTCGATTATCACCATTCATGAAATTCGGGTTACTCGGTCTACGATTGTGGGGAAAAGCCCAACGTCTATTCGGGAGAACGCGCGCGACCGTCCTCATGTGCCGGACTATTACAGCCAGATGTTCTACTCCCAGTATTAATTAAGTTAAAATTGAACAAATGCACGTTACTGTATGGAAGGTATCGCGATTGGAGTGGTAAACCAATAAGTCCGCTCAAGTTAGATGATAAAGTTTGTATTCAACCATTAGAAATGAGCAAAGACTTGCAAGAGGAAGTAGTACTACACGCGACAAAGAAATAGTACCACGTACAATCAGCTGATTATCTGTTAGGAAGATACGGTGTTCATTTAAGAAACTTAAAAGAAAACGACAGTGACTAAGAGCAAGTGGAGGAAACAGCCACGAATGCGGACACAGAATCAAAGAGAATGCACTTGGGACTGAGGCAAATGGACAAGTGCATCCACTTCGGCAACATGGGTGGCCAAACTTATCGGCTAACAGTGAAACGGAAAAAGCTGTCACATCAGAACTAATCGGTTGATTGTTTTGTTTGACTGGACTAAGTTTTTATCTTGATTAGCTGTCAACAGGCTTTTGTTTGTGTTGTTCCAGAATGAATGATCTGATTGAGACATGGAATTCTTTGAAAATTACCACTGAGCACATTGAGAAAACACAAGTTGGCGAACAAGCTCGTTTTCAGTGATTCGTACTCATGCCATTACATCACTATATATATCTTGACAAAATATTTTCACTATAGGAAGGATTGGATTAGTCATTTACAAAT
>LUCM01007653.1:19166-29363 GCA_008360955.1 Fasciolopsis buskii
ATTTGTAAATGACTAATCCAATCCTTCCTATAGTGAAAATATTTTGTCAAGATATATATAGTGATGTAATGGCACATGGAATTCTATGAACCAATGCTTGTTTGAAACGGAATTCTTTTTACTGAATGCTGCAAGAGTGATCTGTCGCATCTTGAGATACTGACTTTTACAGTCGCTCAAACAAAAGGCGTTGCTCTGACATCCGGTTGCGAGGGCATATGGCTGGATTCGATATTCTTTGGCTATCTTGTATTCCGAAGCTACATGGTTTTTCATTCGTTACTTTCTACATCATTTCCCACATTATTTCGGACCTGCCAAAAATATTCGGAAATGCCATTCGGGTGGCCTATTGATAGCCCGTTTGCATGTGTGAAACTTGATCCATCTTCCATGGGGACACTTGTGCATGCATTTAGTAACGTTCACTGATTAACAATGCACTACTGATTTACGAACACGAGATATTGTGAAGTCTTATCCAACACAAGCATGCTCCTAACAAATTCTGAATATTTTTGCCATAACCCCGAATTCACCCAAGAGCTGGTAAAGTAACAATCGTTATGCCCAAAAAAGACTGCTACCCCGCGACGACCAAAATCGGAGCATGTGAATACTAGGCTAGGGGGCGTTCAGCACTGAACTGAAGGGATTTGGATGTAGGCTGTCTGGTTGATATCTGTGAAATACAAAAGACGTCGCAGTATTAAACCACACATGAAAATTGAGAAAGCCAGTATATGTCTGCAAATCACAAACGCGTGGATAGCTGAACTGTTGCCATCGTCATCTCGTTCGGTGTCAAGTTCACCCAATTTTCTCGGACACCTAGCCACTTGTGATGCAAATCAACCTACTCTCATTGGTGTGCAGTAGATTCACAAAACGGACACGCTCTTTCGGTCTATTTGCACTTGTTGATGGTCATTTATGACTTTGTGTGTATCCGTAACGGATTTATTCACCCTGGTGGCCATTTGAGCTGCGACGTGGAATGGATCTTAAAAGAAATATGCTCTATTTAGTTTGGAAATAAGAGCTTGGAGATGGTCGAATGGCACGACATAGATGAGTAATTAGCGCGCAAATGTTACTATCAGGAGACTGTACGTTCTCATCATATGATATCAAAATCCAACACCACTGAGAAACCAAGAAAGCACTACAGTTGCTTCATCCGTTAGGAAGCATCAAGAATGCATATCCACCGCACACGAACTGCGAAGCCAACCCATGATAAACAATGGACAGTCGAACGCTTCAGCCGTTGGGCTGTCGGGAAGACTGTTAACGGTTTTGTTGAATTTCACATGAGGATTTTGCACCTATCCGTTACTGATTTGCACATGAATCTCGTGAAAACACAGCCATCCGAATACTATCACATACCGAGTAGCCACCCTCTGTAGGTCACTTTAAAAGCCTTCGTCGTATTCAGGCTACCTGGACAGGAGTTATTTGTCGCCAGGAGCCGATTGTTTACGCCAGCGGCCCATGACTAATTATTACTCATCCATATCGTCCCATGGAACCATCCCCGAGTTCTTATTTCCAAACGAAAAAGAACATAATTCTTTTAAAAGTCATTCCATGTCGCAGCCCAAATGGCCACCGACGTGAACAAATCCGTTATGGATACAAACGAAGTCATACGTGATCATCAACAAGTGCAAATAAAACAAAAGAGCCTACTCTGTTGCACACCAATGAAAGTAGGTTGATCTGCATCACGAGTGGCTAGGTGTCCGAGAAAATTAGATGAGATTGAAACCAAACGAGGCGAGGATAACCGCGCGTGTAATTAACACAGGTTTAAGAACGTTGCTGGTAACGTGAGATCCGATCTGGTGGCTGAGGAGATCGAAAGAAAATTAGCACACCGTGAAATGAGATCCAAAATTACTTTAACAATCCCTTTGCATAAAAAACAGTCTTTTTGTAGTCACACTAGGTATATCAGAGCATATGACGACTACTAGCACACCGTACACACTTCGACTAGTTTTGAGGTACAGATTACCAGGTAAATTGATGTGAAAATACTCGCCAGTTGGTTGATTCAATGGTTCTTGTCTGAGTACACTTGTGTGAGTGTGTGTGTGTGCATGTTTGTGAAGGGACTCACGGGCGTCATTCGAGATGGATTCCAAATTAATACAACAATGCTTGTGTATCTGTCAATCAAATCACTGAATATAGTGGCGAGTTAAATGAGCATCAATATTGACGCTTCTGGACCCGCGTCTACAGACGGACTAACTGAGCAAATTACGTGCACACGGTTATTTAGACACGTCTGAAGCACTATAAAATTTATTTATTTGTTTTATTTTAAAGAGCGAGTGCGAACTGTGTTCTCATGTCACCATCCGCCTAACTTTGACGCTCCAAGAAAAAACGTGGGGAAATCTGTGAGTGACGTCGAAAATTGCGAATGTATTTGAACATCACTGCAGTAAAACGCCCTTGTCTGGTTATTTTTATGATAATCATGAATGATTTAGCTGACCTAACAGGAAACGAAACGTACGATCTTAATTAATGTGCACACCTGTCCGTTTCTTGCGTAAATGTGCTATTTAAAATGAATCATACCACTGAGTTTTCAGGTGATTCTGAGCGTGTTGCATTGGCACATTGCTGTGCATAGATTAACTGTTGTCAAAATCCTTGCGAAAGATGAAAACAACGACGGAGAAAGAGGGGAAAATGTTTTTCCTAGTGACAGTTCTTCCGGTCACCACTTCCACACCACCGGCTGTACACCGAGATCGACGATTCGGCAGTGAGGGTTTTATGTCCCGGTTACACAGGCCAAAGCAGAAGGTTGAAATACGAGGCTCTACCTTGAGCTTTTTGTCAAACAGTCTAATCTAAGAGGCAGCACGACGAACTCAGTCATCTAAACCGCTAGCTTCGGTCCATACGACCCTCAGCGACGATTGGTCATCCTGGGTGCCTGGTACACCCGTACACTACGGACACCAATGAGCTTAATGTCGTATGAGACCCGCTATTGGTCTAGAATTAGGGTTTAGCCATCTCCCTCTGATTTAACGTCAGTAAACCGGATGGAAACGTCAGGAATTCGCCTTCGTCCTCGGAATTTCGTAAAAGCATCTTCGCCACGAAAATGCAATGAGTAAGTTTTACTCAGTAGAGACCATTTGAGACAAACGGCCATTTGGAAGCATTTTTAAAGGAGTTGCAGATGAACAGCCAACCCCGGGGCCTAAGACACTTAGCTTCTCGCACGTGAAGGCGGTGAACAATCCGGCGGGTACCGAACTGCAGCATCACATAATCAATTTAGAATCAAGCCAACATTCTTCATGAACCCCATGGTCTGATAACGGTGGTACAGTTCGAGTTTTTGTAGCTTAGGTAACCCGGTGGTCAGAATTCACCAATTAAAGGTTAAGTTGTTTCTCTCTATGAGGCATAGTATCGTGAGGCAGGTAGTCTCCTTCTCTAAGGAAAGCCCCTGTATTGTTGGGCTCCCTGCTTCCTAGGAATAAAAGGCTAATGAACTGGCACATTGCCCATAGGCTTTCTCCCTCTGCTGTGCTGCGGACCAGGAGCCCTTTGGTAAGGCGTTCTATGTAAGACTGTGAAGAATACCCTCTCATTCTGAGTGGTACCTTATTCCCTGATAACCAAAGTCTAAGATGCCCTTCTCCTTTACGTCACGACTCGCTTTGTTATTAGCTCACCATATGTTATCAAGCCAAGTGTTTTGACGCTTAAGCGAAATAGGGTACTTCTAATGAAATTCCAACACAATAACCGCTTCTGTCTACTATCTTATCCATTGTATTTGTGCAACACGAATGGTGCAGAACGGATGTTCGTTCATTGTGCCTACGAGGGAGGTCGTTAATCGTGACACGGGAAGCTGGATGATGTGGAGCGCCATAAGGTCTCAATAGGTCAGGGTGTGGAAACGAGTTTGGCGACAGCGAACTGTTATCTCTGTCGTCGATAGACATCGGCGAAATATTAATTGACAATCGTAGTAATTGGCAAAACATGAAAATTGACATTTGAGCTGCTTGACCTAGGCGAAAACAAGTGAATTAAACTCACGCAAACAATGGCGAGGTAAACGGCGTGGTAAAACGATAGTCCAAAATAGGTTTCACAGATGGACCCTGCAAAGGACTAGGACAAGCATTCTCGTTCAACACGTCTGGCGTATCCACATCCGAGTCGGAACTGTCGCATGTGTAATAAGCATCCGAACTGCATTGTGTACAAGTTAATACGGCCAGCAACATCGAGTCACTAGGTCGATGTTCATCCACTGACCCTTCAGGGCCGGCACAACCAAAACAAGTCTTCATTCCACTTGTCCGGTGACGATGGCAGCTATCTCGTCACAACAATGGGCATTCCGATTACCAGACTGATTGAGCACCGATGCATTTGGACTCGTTCATTAGTTGGAGTCCAGATGACGATGAGGCCAGTGGAGACGGTGATGACTGTTGGGGTTAGTGTGACGATGATGCTATGGTCTGCCGCGTGGTCGTCCTGCTTGGGGGCTATGTACGCGCACAATATGGGCCAATGGTTTTATGGCCAGGCTCATGCTCGCCGTAGTGGCTGAGCCCAACTGATCGATCGGTAGACAGGTGGACCAGGCCGCAAGAATGACGGACGGACACAAAGACGAATACTGATGTTTGGGTGTTATCCTGTTGTCTGTCGATTTATTTATTTGTTTGTTTCTATCTTGGCGCATACGCATTGTTGCACACGTGCTTATAAGGTAGCTCTAATGGACTGTTACCACCATAGTCAAATTGGCTCCTCACCTACACATGCAGACTGTCACACCATGATTGGCCCGGTACGATTAGTGGTGCGTGCGTCAGTGTGGGTGTAACACACGGGTGTGTGTGTGTGTGTGTGTTACGATGTGTGCGCCTTGAGTGTTACTGGGGCCCACATGGTCTCAGTTGGGTCTGAGATTGCCATTTTTGAAGGATTAGGCGGGAGACTATGCAAATGAGTAATCGCGTGTGGCCAAGCCATGGAAATGCGTCGGAAGGATTGGTGAATAGCCGAGCTATCCATCAATCAATCAACAGTTCGTACGTTTAACGAAGTCGTGGTTTGATTCACACACCCACTAGTCAATCTGTCATAAGCAGTACACGTATACGGCTCCTGCAGACCACCGATATCGTATAGTTACAGCCTGTCCATACACGAACAAACGTACTCTGTGTTTATCTTGTGCTGATCACCTCATATGGTAAAAGCAGGTGTTAGTCTGCCCGGTGTGANACATTTGAGCTGCTTGACCTAGGCGAAAACAAGTGAATTAAACTCACGCAAACAATGGCGAGGTAAACGGCGTGGTAAAACGATAGTCCAAAATAGGTTTCACAGATGGACCCTGCAAAGGACTAGGACAAGCATTCTCGTTCAACACGTCTGGCGTATCCACATCCGAGTCGGAACTGTCGCATGTGTAATAAGCATCCGAACTGCATTGTGTACAAGTTAATACGGCCAGCAACATCGAGTCACTAGGTCGATGTTCATCCACTGACCCTTCAGGGCCGGCACAACCAAAACAAGTCTTCATTCCACTTGTCCGGTGACGATGGCAGCTATCTCGTCACAACAATGGGCATTCCGATTACCAGACTGATTGAGCACCGATGCATTTGGACTCGTTCATTAGTTGGAGTCCAGATGACGATGAGGCCAGTGGAGACGGTGATGACTGTTGGGGTTAGTGTGACGATGATGCTATGGTCTGCCGCGTGGTCGTCCTGCTTGGGGGCTATGTACGCGCACAATATGGGCCAATGGTTTTATGGCCAGGCTCATGCTCGCCGTAGTGGCTGAGCCCAACTGATCGATCGGTAGACAGGTGGACCAGGCCGCAAGAATGACGGACGGACACAAAGACGAATACTGATGTTTGGGTGTTATCCTGTTGTCTGTCGATTTATTTATTTGTTTGTTTCTATCTTGGCGCATACGCATTGTTGCACACGTGCTTATAAGGTAGCTCTAATGGACTGTTACCACCATAGTCAAATTGGCTCCTCACCTACACATGCAGACTGTCACACCATGATTGGCCCGGTACGATTAGTGGTGCGTGCGTCAGTGTGGGTGTAACACACGGATGTGTGTGTGTGTGTGTGTGTTACGATGTGTGCGCCTTGAGTGTTACTGGGGCCCACATGGTCTCAGTTGGGTCTGAGATTGCCATTTTTGAAGGATTAGGCGGGAGACTATGCAAATGAGTAATCGCGTGTGGCCAAGCCATGGAAATGCGTCGGAAGGATTGGTGAATAGCCGAGCTATCCATCAATCAATCAACAGTTCGTACGTTTAACGAAGTCGTGGTTTGATTCACACACCCACTAGTCAATCTGTCATAAGCAGTACACGTATACGGCTCCTGCAGACCACCGATATCGTATAGTTACAGCCTGTCCATACACGAACAAACGTACTCTGTGTTTATCTTGTGCTGATCACCTCATATGGTAAAAGCAGGTGTTAGTCTGCCCGGTGTGACACGGTGCACCGGGAAAAAAACCCGCAAATCTTTCAGTTCGATACAGATCAACCAGTTTATTCCCAGACGAATTCACTAGTATCCATATCGATTCAGCCGAAAGGTGATTTAGATGATCAAATTCTCTTGTGGGTACATGATTTGACCGAGTGAAAACAACGACTGCTTGAAATAAACAAAATGCAGGAGGTTGAAGTTGGCATAAGCTGTGCAATATTGGCCAAATCACGTTAACCCCTCCCTACAAGACCGACAAAACATAATACAAGAGTGAAATCCTCAACTAGGACAAAAAAGTTTTTTTTTGATGGAATGTTGCGGTTTCTTCTTCAAACCAGCACTCGTCAATACAAGGCGATATCACCTTCGAGCGACATAATCATATTCGGCGATCCAAGTGATCACGGGAGCATCCTAATACCGCGACCAAAACGTTGATCACATACGACAAACGGACAATACACAAGTGCATTGATATTGTAGGAAACATAATGTATCACGTATTCTTGATAAATTTGCTCCGGAATTCTCGTCATATGACGACTTGGACACGTACTGAACCGATGTTATACTGGATAGCTCCAATCATCATCTTATGTTTGCTCGTTTCACTGAGGAATTCACAAAGACATCATCAGTGATCGTGCTTGAATAACGAAAACGATTATCCATCAGTTTCCATTGAACGTCTCTCGTACCGTAGACGTTGCTGACGGTCTCCTGTGTTTTCCACCCAGTCTGATTTTCGTGACAAACTTGATTCATTTTGTTTATTCGATTGTCAGCTGTGTAAAAACTGAGTTTGTTTAGATTGTTATGTCTAGAACTGACAAACGATAGAATTTAAGTAGAGGTGGGCGCTTTTTGAAATAAACACCGTTTGCCTGTTTTGTCATCTTTATAATTGTACATAGTGTCGTTGGGTTTGTCACAATCATTTTTCGGAGGGCAAAAGCGTGCACGGATGATTGTCCTTGAACAGGATAGCCTGGTGGCCCTGTAGCTAACGGTTGCTTTTTTATTACAAGGATGGGGTTTGGATGCGTTGGAAAAGAAACACCTCAACGCCACTACGCCTCACAACACTGTGAAACTGGGAGTGTGGAACTCGGAGTAGTATAGAATAACTCAAAGATGTGGTAACGAGCCGAGTGAAATCGAACTGCTATCTATCATCAAAGTGATCGGTACAGTTGGGAACCGGACCTCGAACCTCTGAGGCGGCAAGCATTCAATCCACTTGACCATCATCGTTTGGCCTTGACCAATCGACTGGAAAATATCGATAAATCATCATTGTTATTCGTTAGTGAACTACTCATTTGGGGGGCGTACACGCACGGTGCACATGGACTATGTCGGAAACAAAAATCAGTGACTTGGAATGGTGTGATAGATGGGAGGTTTTCTGAACTGCTGCTCGCCTGAATGCAAGGCACTATGTCCCCTACACGGATAGACTTCTGGTGGCAGTATCTGAAGTACTATTTCGTGAACGTTGGATGAGCAAACAGTAAATATCTCCCTCTGTGCAGCTCATTGAAGTAACCTGTTTTATAAAATAGCATTCGGTAAACATCTTTTTCGTCCATATTCTTTGTCTAGTTAGGTGAAGACCTATCGTGGTCACTATATTTATTATAGCTGTGAGGTCATTGCAATTAAAGAATTAGATTTGAGCACAATCTGATTTGTCAAGAGCGATTAGACACCTAGCCAGCCCAAACTAACGAGAATGTGCCTGGATCTGTAAAACGAGAGTGTACATGACTATCTCCGATGGGTTTACCAACAGATCACGGGACGCAGTGTGGTACTGGTTCGTTGCCCGTTGCATCTACGGCAGCCCAAGTCGAATATTGGTGACCGACAACCGAGAACAAACATAGACTGAAACTTATTTCGCTAACAACGACTTTATCTGATTATTATTATTACATAAAAGATAGACTTAATAAACATGGACGTGATTTCCGGTTGCTGTTTGCAGTTTTGTAGTCCGGACTTGGAGCCATTCAAATAAGTGCTGGCAAGCAAAGGCCGCATTTTGCTGCGATCGGTCATACTCTGGGAGGCTACTTTGTGTATCAGCAATAGCACGGTCACTGTTGGGAGCAAGATCATCCGTTCTGTTTCAGATTTTCGTCGGCCACGAAACAAAAATTACGAACTTCAGTGGGTATGAGCTGGACTTCCCGTAAGGTAACAAGCGCATTTGGTCTAACTGAATGCTTCGCGGAATCTTAAGCAGAATTCAGATGTCATATACCCTTCAACATCGTCGGAGTTCACCGTGTTTTACTAGCACGATGACTAGGTGCTTATTTTCCGTCACTCAGTGGTCTCTTCTCATGGTTTAGTAGCCTCTGGTCATTGTTTCCATTCCACTAAGTCACCGAAACACAAGTACTGGGACAACAACGTATCAACAGTTTAACCGGTTACCATTGGAAGATGGTATTGCATCTTTTTAGTAGCACCATTTCATCAGAAGGCTGTGCTAGGTACCTTAAAGAAAAGGGAAACCGGACAGTCATTTTGAGAAAAGTCCTTGTTACTACTCATGATCTTTCTACACATCCCGATAAGTGTACCCAAGTCATTCGCAGAATTGTGGTCACAACTCACTGCTTTTGGCTATTTCGTTCATGTTTTTATTGAAGTTTGTCAACAGAAATTTTTCGGGAACCCCAAAACATTCAAGATCAAAGAATCACGAAGTTTGGGGTTAAATGGTCTACAAGTGAATAATCTACATTTGGCTGAATTGAATTTGGTCTCATAATCGCTCGTATGGTAACCCTCCAGGTTGTCCAGCAGTGAGTTGTCTTTGCACAAATGTTTTTAATCTTATCCTTATATGCTGTGGTTTTCATCTCCGTTTCTTACTCGTTTATGTAAATTCTTATTCGTGCGAGTTAGTTCACGCTCTTGTTTTATCAATTTACCGATGGCACTCTTCTGTCATCCATCTCATCAAAATCACCGTGAATTTAAGACCAAATGTACCCAGTGTGCCACGGGGCAGTCAGTCGGAACTCTGTGTTAATTCTCACTAGAATCTCAGGCTATGGCAGCGAACCGTGAACAGTGGCGATCGTCTTGTCATTTCTTATCGAGTCAGAATGATTGAAAGAGTGCGCCTGTACAGTTAGACTGTGTTCTGTGTATTGGCTACAGTAGAGTCTTATCTTTTTCCACCTGTATAGGTCCACTCCCTGTTTGCCTTGGATATTCACTCTTTTTATAGACATATGTAACCTGGGGGAAAGGCAACGGTGTTTAACGCTGAACGAAGATGATGACAATGATAAGAATCTCAGTTGAATCGTTAGGAGCGTGAGTGGATGGTAAGTTCATTTAAAAGTCATCTGGTCATTCGTCGGAGGATTTTCGTCGATCAGGCAAGGCTAACATTCAGAAAGGGGACACAAAGCCCGAAAGTATTTTTTTCTTCTCAGTAGTATATTTCGCATACGGATGGATGGGGATATTTCGTTTATCCATCCATATACGAAATATACTACTGAGAAGCGAAACCAATACCTCCATGTTATCTGTTTGAAGACAGATATCAACGAGTTCTAGATTCCCTCGATTTGGTGGTAGACGGCAGCTCGCAGTCACGAGGCTTATTACCCCACCTG
>LUCM01007653.1:29586-60746 GCA_008360955.1 Fasciolopsis buskii
AAATGATGTACATTGTTATTTCATTAATAAAAGAAATAAAAGACAAAAAGAAAAACTCGTCGTGACTAGAATGACGACATTTGTGCTCTACTTAACCTAAAGCACCCCGCTTGAAGAAAGGCTTGGGATTCGAAATATTACGTGGAACAATTTTACACTCTTGATCTTTGATGCAGATCGAGAGTTGCAATGTTTTTGTGAACGAAACGAAATGGTGTATTTAAGTAGAGCTGTTACCGGGCGAAACTATTTGAATGTGTTGGTGAAAGACGTAAGAAAAATTGGTAAGATATTGTATTGTATTGTATAGACTTTTCAGTCAGAAAACGTGAAGGAAAATAAGGAAGTTACACTCATTACCTCGTAAAAATGAAATAAAAAACTAATCGAGTCGAATATTCTGAACCACTTTGTGTTTCAAATCAATTATCCGACAACTCCTCGACCACCCCTCCAAAGAAATAGGATTGTGGCTTCAAACTGTCCAAAGGTAAACATAATGCAGCGATCCCGACTGGGTAGCACACATGGCTTCAAAATCATCGCACGGTCGTGGCAGGTGTCAGTTGTGCGGTGATTGGCCAATATCGGATTGCTCATTTGACTAGCCCGCACAGATCACATGACAAAAGACACGCTAACCACGCCTGCGCATAGGCATCAAACGTCATGAGAGTTAAAGTGCGAGTAAGGGAGGGTTTTTCTATTGACACTGTACACGGTAAGAATGTGAACATCATAAGAGGACAAAGCCCCTCGCAGAGATCACGGCCCGAAGGTGTGCATTGAAGAGGATAAGAAACGTAACAGCACAGGAGTATTTCAGGCCCTTGATAACGAGTTCGGATGGTAGAGATAGTGTTTGGATCAAACCTAGCGGGAGAGTCTCAAAACACTGGTTAATTTGCTTATCTGGCATTAAAAACAGTCGCATGCTTTGTGCTGATATGGTGGGCACATCAGATCTTAAATACATTTTGGCTTAGCGTCATTTTTTGACATCAAATGAGCCTGACTCGTACCGATAGAATCCGCAGGTTAGTTAGGCTTGTTCCCACTGATGTGATGCGAAGGATAGGTTGATTGTTTAGAGGTACTCCGAGTTTATTTCGTTTACGTTCAGGGCAATTTAGATCTGAGCAGCCAGATGAAACCAGAGTGAGAACCGCATCAAAAGTTTGGAGATTTTCAAGCAAATGAGAATCAATAAGGAAAGACTGGTTCACGGTAGGAAAACCCATAATGTTAGGCGAAAAATTGAACTCTTGGACAGCGTAAATAAATCCCACGAATGTTTTTTTCCAGGCCAGATCGATTCAGAACAGACCAACGGGGAAGATGAGAATGAATGCGGAGTTGACTGGATCAAAGTAAAGCGGCTGCAATGCAGCGCACGGCACTCCAACGAATCCGTGAATGATTCGATTTATAAGTTGGAATCATACTTTTCCGTTTGACTGAGTTTCGTCGGATCGAATTGCAAAAGTTCTAAGGCAAAATTAATTTTTATCCTTAGTTGGCACCAATTTCTCATAATATGTATGCGTGTGCTCAGTATTATTACATCCCCGGTTGCTTCAGTGACGGTGGTGACGAGTGGTACGCAACTCGATTCGATTACTGTTAGGTGTGTGTGTTTGTGTGTGTTTGTGTGTGTGTGTGTGTGTGTGTGTGTGTGAGGGATTAATGCGAGTGCTAAAAATGCACTCACTGATCAGGACAATCGAAATGGGTGGTTTGCATACAGCTCATGAATTGTCAAATGGAAAGATATCTCGTCACGCAGCTTTTGTGAGGGATGGCAGTTTAATTGAAACTGAGTCTGAGTCTGATATAACAGTCCCATTGGTGATCGGTGATTGCTTGTTGATGGACCGTAATAAACAAATCCATACGTAGGCACGAATGCAATCAGATAGTCGTAGGCAGTCGACGAGGCCGGATGGCAAGATCAGATCGAGACCGTGTTAGCCCATTAGCTACTAGCTGCCAGCCAACAGTGGTGTGAGTGAAAGACAATAGTGTGGATGTGCAAACTGAAAAGGTCATCTTGTGTGAGTTGAACTAACCAATCAGAATGAGCAGTCCGGACTCGACAACAAAATGACGTGAACTAAATCATGTGAAATGCACCAAACGAGATGGACTAATTAAGGCCGGACCCGTACAACAGATGAAATGACGGCAGTCTCACAGGCACAATTATGCAACCAAAGTAACCTAAAAATACACGATGTTTTCACCGAATGAAACGAGATTTTGCGCCGGTTTAGCTTGTTTCTTTTCGGTTGAGCTAGTGGGTAGGGACGATAGCGATTTAGAGCTAGGACTGGTTGTCCGGAGAGCTGAATTTGAAACAAAAATAAGACATTAGGCAGCACCTTCAGTCCTAGATGGTACTCATTAAGTTTATCAGATTGATCTTATGAACCGTAGTTGTTAGCCCATCTCCCAAGGAGTTTGCGATGCACATTAGTTACTCATGGATTTAAAGTTATACCAAAAAAGGAAATGAATTCGTGCTGACACAAACATGTCGAGTCCATTTGACTTGACTGTCACCTTGAAGTTGTGCTCATCATGCGGGACACAAGTAAGCTAACTGTTCGATCATTTGATTACGCAGTACACTATTAACTGAGATAACAACGTTCATTTTTGTTCACCTATTAAGTGTAGACATGCATGTTTTACGCGTTTTTTTATCTCATTCATTACGATTTTCAAAAACCGAGCACATACGACACCCCTTGACTGGTTCATCGATCATCCAATCGAAGAGACAAAGTACTCGTCAAGGGTCGCAGAATAATTTCGGACGGTATGAATGCTGGCCCAAATAAGGACATTCTGACAAGGTGTTAGAAGTAAATTGAGCTTCATCTTTACTCGCAGTTGAATCAAGACTATGGAGAAACTTATTCGGCTTTTCCTTTATGATTTCCTGACAGGTTATTTCCATGTACTCTCCTCGAATCGAACCCGGTGTAACTAGTGGATTTATACATTTGCAGCCCTATGTCTGGTTGCCATATGGCGCATTTCTTCAAGGCTCGATTGAACAGCATAAATTTGGTTGAATACGCAACTCCTGAGGGATCTGGTATTCAATGGAACATGACATCTGCGCAAAGCCGACCATGAGTGTTTCGGATAACGCTTCTGTGAGCGTGAGACTGAGATCTATAAGTACCACGAGCTGTTCGCTACGCCTCACATTGTAAAATATCCCCATGGGAGCAAGAGAAGGATGAGGGATGCCATTTACTTTAGACAGTCCTCAACCTATCGTTCAGCACACTAAGTTGCAAATACAGACTTTATCTCTCGGACTGAAGTCTTCGTTGTCAAACCTAAGTACCATTTGATCGAGACTGAAATTCGGTTTAAAACCTTAATGAATCAACTAAATCAGCTGGTAGGCATTTTCATCACAGTCCGCTTGCAGATTTAAAACTTCACTAGTGTATTATTATCAGAAATATCATGAGGCCAAGTTTCATAGTAACGATATTTCTACCAAAATCGTGGAATCCATCGATGGGTTGATCGGCAAACGTAATATGCTACTGCTCAGACCAGATACAAGTACAGGATGTGTTATAACGAATCTACCAAACTGCGAGAATGAACTCACAACAATCCTGTTTGACGGGGGCAAATTTAACTGCAGATCAGGTGAACGAGACATGACGCAAGGGTCAGAGACCAAACTGATAGAAATAATGAAGAGAATGAATGCAGAACACTTCAAGTCATACATGTTTTAGGACAGGCTTTTTCCATGCGGCTCAAAACCACCGAGTTTGTATGGGATAACAAAAATACCTAATCCAAAATTTCCCTTAAAATGGGCAACTGATATAAGTAATTCAGCTTAGTACACCACGGCCCAATGGATTGTCGAGCTCGTGGATTTTGGCGCAAATCCCTAGCCGTAAGGGGTTCCGTTTGCTTCGCTAATCGGGTTATAATCCGAATACATCGATTTCAACCATGCTTTCAATGAACGTTATATCATAACTCTTCAAAATGCAGCAAATCTAATAATGCAGAATAACATACAAATCGGGGCTCCATTGACATCATTCTGGGATGCAAACGAAACATGCAATTCCTCTTCAGCGTGATGTACTACAGACAAAAAGACGGAGTCACGGCGGGTCCACCCCTTGCACCATTCCTGGAAGGTATCTTCCTACCCAAAAATCTAGTAATGCCCTTTGCAAGAGACAATGTCATGTCCAAAAATCGTTAGATAGATGATGGGTATGTCATTCGTGACACAAATGCCTATGTCAGCAGTTCGATAAGCGATTTTAACAGTGCTTACTCGGTAGCACATTTCACCATGGAATTGGAAAGTGTTTTGCAATACAGGAAAAGAAGAAGGCGTCTGCTCCTCTTCATCGAGAGATCTTAAATCGATCCTGGGTCTCGGTCACTATAGCCCGTTCGTACTAACTCTAGTGTGAAAATCAAGTCCAGTAGACACAAAGGTTCCATTTATTAGACCCAAAACAAATTACTTGTATTAATCCTTTTTGGTTACCACTCAGCGATTGATCATTTCGCTGGCTAATTCGGTCCACCTTCATTACATGAACTTAACACGTAGTATTTTCGCTCATTTGATCCATTGGAATAGCCGACGCGAATTATCCGCAGATGTGCTAACCTTTGATCAGGAAAGTGAATTTGACGATTCATTATCTGCTACCCTTACATAGAGTGATGACTTCCTTTCACTTCTAGTTGCAGGTTCAAAAAAAGGGGCATAAAAGTGTTGAAAAAAAGCATTTTTCGTAAGCTTATGGGGATAGAATAATGAATCCACTTTGTCATTCTTGTCTTTTTGGGCTGTAAACGGAACTTGGTGAACTGTCTTACCTATGGGACTAAGAATATAGGTACCCCTGTAAACTGGACAAAGAGTTTCAGTGTATACGAAATATTCGGAGTCAAAAACAGATACCCGTTCGCTACGGATAAAGAAGGGGACAAATTACAAACCATTAGAAAAAAAGAAGTATTCACTAAGATTCCACTGAAAGGTGATAAGCCCTGTGAAATCTTGGAAAAAATACTGGCAGCAGAAGTCGACAACTGCTTTCCAGCTCCACGCCTCAGGATGGTATTGAAAATGATGCTTTTTACTGTTCCTAGGGCCAAGGATAAGTTGTTTTCTCTGCCCAAATCGTTTGTTCTACATCAAATTACATGAACTTGTGGTACTCAGCACATCGGACACACTACCAAGAGCCTTCCGAAATGTAACGTCGGACAATTAGCGGATGTTCTTCGAAAAGGGACATTTTGAAACATATCTGGCCCTATACGGCAACACTTGGCCGATACTGGGTTCGAAACTGACCCCGTAACCGCGTTTAGGATGGCGTTAGCAACGCTGACCACTTCCAGTGGGGATTATGGAAAAGGCTGCTGATCACATCAGAAACCATAGCAATCAAAATTCCAAGGCCTGGATTACGCAACCAGAAATCTGCTGCAGTCATTTATCGATCTGTTCTGGAGACGGCTGTTATGTCACACGGTGGTCGGTTTATAACATTTGCTTCTTGTAACATGCTTGCTTAACGAACGTCGTTATCTGTCACAGAGCATGCATCCTGTTATTGATGACTGCTAAATTTAAAAGTTGATTAAGCGGTATTCAGAAGGGAACGGAATTTCCTGGCCCAAAATTTTAAGATATTATTATTGTAGAACAAGGGAACAGGTAGCGGACGGGTGGTCATTAGTTTTGCGGTCCCATGAAAGAATGGAGAATAGAAGACAAGCGTGTAACAAGTAGGTTTATATGATGCCTGTGTGTGATTATAAGTAGAACTAACTGAAGTTACAAAATGAAATAAGAGCAAAAAGTGCAATGTGGTAATGACAGTCGGGATAATAAAAAAATATTGTGTGTTGTATAACTGGCTTTAGATGGGAAGACGAATTAAGGTCACCCAAACGTTTAATGGACTTGTACCGAACTGCGTCGAGGCGAGAGAAGGAGAAGTCCTGTCGAGGGGTGGGAAATCCCTCTGGAAATGCGCTGTTATTGAAGTGCCAGCCATTATTTATTAAGCCCAAAAAAAGCTTCTATTTAATGTTTACCAATAATAGGATGGCATTTTGCGCAAAACGGTTCGGTCAATGAGTACATCTTTCTGAACCATTCGTTTCATCATCCGTCACTTTTCGAACTCATGAATGATTGATAGCTAATTGAAAACCTTTCACACCAGCCCAACAGCCAATCAGCCGTGGGCATGTTATTATCCACTTCAGTCAGTTAAATTCACCCATTTACGCTGGATAATCAGTAACAGTGGTATATGTGCCCATATTTTCCCCTCGTGTTGATATAAAATATCCACTTTACCCTTCAGTTGAATATAACTTGTGTACTTGTCTGTAGTTATTTCTCACTAATATTTGGACGGCCGAGGAGTCACTGATTCGGAACAGCCCAAAAATTTGTGCGCTGATACAACAAGATCAACTTCTGCCTGAATACCTTCGCACTGGCTAAAGACGTATTTCTGCCTTAATCGAAGGGAATGAATGAGTAAGTGTATCGTCTGATACCGTGTTAGCCAAACATTCGGACCGATGTTGAACATACGGAACAATAGACTGCACATACCGTAATCGTCTCTTTAATAAAATGAATCCTGTAGATTCACAGTGCGAGTGTCGAATACATGTGCCTTCTACATTAGAAACAGGCTGAAACAGCTGAATTTTTGAATTATGAAAGGTTCTGAATTGCCACATAGTAGCAGCCATTGAGTTTTTTGTTCATAGCTTGGTTTTAAAACATTCTTAATGTTAACGCTTACCTGTCGATGAACCTTTACATCGATATTTGAAATTTAAATTCATGAACAAATTATGCAACAGCGATCCTTCTGTTCAGGGTTACACCACAAATCATGCAATCCTCGAGGACGGTAAACAATCATTTGTCCAACGATCCCTCCGTACGGCTCAGCTTCAGTGCTGGTTTATGGGAAAAGATTGACCGTAACATAGAGTGTGTTATATCAGCCGTAAGTTCTAAGTCCGTTTTCGGTTCTCATCTATATTTGGTGCACATCATAAACTTCGAAGATATGAAATCCATCACTTATTCTGAATGCTGATTCAGCTACTCATAAGTAACGCGTGCAGGATATTCAAAATGGCCACGTGACCACGGTTCCACTTGATTCTCGGAATGTTCGGGTCGTTCAGATTTACATATCTCGTTAACAACATTTCAGAGCAAATTACAGCAAACTAGCGGAAGCTGCAGTAAATCTCCAAGTGACAGGGATAAGATGATATCAGCGTTGCCTTGAGATTTTCGAGAGTTAAACGTCATTTAAAGGATGCTGTCTATCATAAGCCAACAAACAGACAATTGTTAGTTCCGTCCATGTGCTCACCATAGCTAAACATCTGGATTGTCCTTCAAAAGAAATTGAGGAAGTAACTATGTCCATTGATATCAGATGCTCGTTCCTGAGGTTGCTAGCAATGCATCAATGAAGCTACAAAGACGATGGGTGTATTTACTGAGTTGGTCTTCATTTTTCCCGCTCTAAGATTACCCTTAACAGAAGCGGAATTTGCAGCACTTAAGGCCAACTGCTGAAATAACTACCGAGAAGCCCGGGAAGAGGTGGAACTGTTTCGTGGTCCAACCAATTGGCCTAAATGTAACTGGTTTCTGTGGTATGAATGGATCGAAAACTGTACATTCCATCCAAGCTACGGGGCCCAAGAATTCCGGAAAGCGAGGCAATCCACAGACTCTCATGTCCCACAAGTAGCTACGGAGAAATCTAGGCGGTATTTTATCTGGTTTTCAGTGAAATTATTTGCGAGGAATAAATTATCCAACTCATCAGAAGCTCAATGGATGTGTCTGTACTGTTTTGCCAATTGACGAACCTACCTTCCGAGGCATCTTGGATGCTCTTGTCCTAGTGATCTTTCTACTTCCCCGTTCACAGATGTTGGTATTGTATCACCAAGGCTCTTGTAAGTCTCTTTGTCAAAGTCTGGATTCATTAGTATCTAGCACGGAAATGGAATTGTGCATTCGTAGTTACATCTGATTTAACCCAAACGAATAGAAATGATCTCAACTTCTTCAAAGCCTTTGGTCTCAGTAACATTACTTAGATTCTCCTCGCTATCCGAACAACCGACGATTGCACGGCAAGCCGATTTTTGTTCCGCTTCTTGATCCACTGGCTTACTTTTCATTTTTTCTGTCAATTGGTTCCCGCTACGTATATCGAAGACCGTTTCCGGTCATTTTTCCCATTTGTTCAAGCGATATTCGACCCCTTTGAGATGGTAATTCTCCAGAGGTGCTCCTTTGGGGAAGTGTGCAATAAGCGAACTAGAATTGTTCAAAAGCAATCCCATCAGAAAACCGTGTAGCTTATCGGAAACTTGTTTTGCAGTGGAAACTAGCGTGTTCCGTTCTTCTTTTCCTATTAGGTGATCAAAGAAATCCTAGTAGAGGCACGAGAAATAAAAGCGACTAAGACCCTACTGGAGGACGGACCATTAGGCCTTGTTTGTGGACATAACCTCTGAGCTACACTACTGTGGCACAGTGCAGTCTAAACAACCCTGCATTGTTCATCGAATGTTAGGGTCTACCACAAGTCCGGCAGATGTCCGTCATCACCTTTGCTCCCTGTGTTGATCGGCTAACGGCTGTTGATCAAGGCGCACACCTCCAGAAACGCAGTAAGCAGTCCAAAAGCGACATCTGAAAGGGTATTCTTTATTTTTTGTCATCTACCGCCACGATCGAAAAATGGGCTGCGTAACGCTGGTGTATTCAGTGCGCTTTCATAAGCTTGTGGAATTTGGTCCGTTCGCGCAGTTGCCCGTAGTCGATCACCGTTGTATTAAAAGTACCTCACCACTGTGATGATCAAAGGCAAGAAAGAACTTCAAACTATCAATCCCGGAGCCGGGCTTGGAGCCTATCCAGTTAGTAAGTCATTATGACGCAACCAACTTCGTTTTCTGGGCCGTGTGCTACCCAAGTGTCCCTGTCGAGCTCCACGTGGTCCTCTGCCCACCCTACTTAGCATGGGCTGGAGGAATAGGTGTTAAATCCAAGGCATGAGATGGCACCAATCTTTTAGACTACTGGTCTTGAGGCTTGCTGTCTTAGATGTCTCAGAATCGTCCTTCATAAATGTTACTAATGAATAGTTATAGGTTCTATTACTTATTCATATTCAGTGGGAATCGCCACAAGACACTGCATACTTGCCTCATAAAGGCCCCTAGTCGGAAGCGAAAATAAGGAACTAGATTGGTTCATATAGAACGGATTCTGCGCCTGAACTTGACAATTTTTAGTAGTCTTCATCACTCCTAAATTCCCCTACTGATTGTGACAACGGTGTCGAAGGTCCGTTTATGCAAAATTTACTGGCGACTTACTCGAGACTCGTGTACTAACTGAAGGAGAAGTATGCGTACAAAGCACAGGGAATTAGCGTGCCAAGAAAACATCGAACTGCTACACATTCTTTTTCAGACTGGTGGAAATTTCCTGGAAGCAAATCCCTCTTTTACTCCAAGTGTGGTAAATGTATCTCAATCAAATTCTGGACTAATGTAACACATTCCACTCACTAGCAAATCCAACGGCTGCGTTCCGTGGCTGACGGGCATGAATAGGTTCGAATTGTATCGGAAATTTCATTATCAAACCCCGGGCTTCGCAAGCAGTCAGCTGAACGAGAGGGTACCATAACGATGTTGTTATTTTGACCACTGTTCAAATTTCGATTTTCTGCATATTTGACCTTCGTATCCATACTTTCGTGGTCATTGTAAATATTTTGATTATTATTGCATTGAATCACTCGGGTTTTAATATTTTGTGAGACCACCTGAAGAATAAAAGTTGAAATATGATTTCAGTTTTCTGAAGAAATAAAACAATTTCACTTGAAAATGACATCAGTTCGCTAAGCAATGACTACCAAGTTACAGAGTTACAAACTAGGCATTATTGAGTATTGGTCATTTTAGTCGTATTTTTCCTTGTCTCCAAATCCGGAAACAGATACGTAAGAAGTTTCGAGTATTTTTTCCCCTCACACTTTTTAATTAATCATGACCGTAGTGGGAAGAGAGTGCTGCATGGCGTCTAACACGTATTATTTTAATGAAAAGACGGATGACCGTGATATTGAAACTTGGAATGACTTTGGCTCACATCTGATCCCAATAGGTCAAGTGTGATATCGAACCGGACGACAGAGAATAATTGTCTACCGTCAAGTGACAAGAGAATCCGGAATTCAAACCTCTAATCACCAAGATGGTAGGTGCGTAAATTTATTATTTTTTGCCGCCGATTTCCTTGAAAACCGGTCGACTTAGGTCGAAGGGTTGTCATACTCACGACGGTAATTTGTTCCCGGCGGACTGTCCAAATATTTGGAGAGTTCCGAAATCTCACGAACAGTATCGGCTCATGAACAATGAAGCGTCTATTTGCATTTTTCACACTTTATCCTACGAATCACTAGTATGGAGTATGGTGATCTACTTGGTAGATGACAACTCTCAGTCGTCAGACTCGTAATAAAACCTGATATCTATTACCACTGTATGTGGTTCTGCAACACTCAAAGCTGCACTGCCATGGTTACCCTTACCCCGCTCTCGTGATCGGCCCCAGCGGCTGTTTGGGATCCTCTTCCATTGCACGCATTTGTAAAACATTTTACGCCGGTCCAATTTTTCGTCGTGTATGTGGTTTTCTTCTGGTAGTCACCGTCTCATTTTCCTTTTGATTTCTACTAGGTGATACGGCAACGCAACCATGACAACCATCGCAGGACAGTCTAGAATTTTCTTTGTTGTCAGAACTTAAATGAATTGAAGGTCAACTAGCAGGCAGGTATACTATGAGTGACTCAAACAGTTCATTTAATATTGACTGTCGGGGGGAAGGGTACTAACTGAACAATAAAAGAATAGCTACGAATCATGTCGAAGATTTTGCTGTTCGAGTCCTAGTCGCATGTTAATTAACGAATTATGAATGCAGAAGCGACCTTAATCTACGTAATTTGCTTAAACCGACCAAAGAGGGAAATTGCTAACCAAACGAGGGAATCTCACCGAATTCGCATGATCCATTTTTAACAGGAGTCGAGCTAAGCCCACGGTCCTGCCCAACTTAAACATGTTTCGTCTGACTGTAGAAATTCGATTCAATTGGGCTAATGATAAATTGGCTGGATATTTGCCATTCACAACACCTGTTAATCAGTGATTAAGTGTTCCCGGGTTACTTCATTCCCAAGCTAATAAAATCAAGCTCAACTCCAAATGAATCCCTAAGGAGGATATTCAAAAACTTGAAGCTGTCTCAGTCGGTTGATTAAAAGGAAGGCTGCGGATAGGTTCTCATTATGATGACGTGCTTCATATGTGGGCGCAATGAAAGCACCACACCTACTATCATCAAACACACGGCAACCGTAACTCTGAAGCGTGGAGTGGGAAAGAATCATAGTAAGGTCTCATTAGGTCAAGTGTGGTAACGAGCCGGGCCACAGCGAGTAGCCATCTGCCACGAAAGAGACCGGCGTGTCTGCGATTCGAAATTGACCGTTTCGGTGACAGAAGCTTAATCGACTTGACAGCCAACTGTCAGATGAGCCAATATTTCCTCGTATAAAGGATACAATTGCGCTGCAGACGGTTTCTAAGTTGTGTTGCAGTCAAGTTGACGCCTAATATGTTGTCAGCTTTCGATCACGGAATTTGGAGTGCCTGGATCAGTCCTACCACACTAGAAGTTGTCAGATGGTTAGCATCTTGACGTTTCAGTCTGAAGGTCGCGAGTTCGAATCCTCACACCACTGACCAACTCGCGTTTGGCAGCCCTCTGTTTGCCGCTGGTGCCTTCTTGAAAATGATGTCTTTTGTTGTTTCATTAATAAATGAAGTAAAAAGACCAAAGATACAAGAGGACATAGTTGCCACTTGTAATCTATGTCGAGAGCTCCACAAGGTACGCTTGAATTGGTAAATTGTCATAGATAAGACCAGAAAGAGAAGTTTATCGCTGTTCTAATATTAAGTTTATGATGTCACAAACATCTGTCTGATTCTGGCTATGTTGAAGATTCTCAAGTCAAGTTATAGCTCTCTTCCTAATACTTCTCTCTCATAAATACATGAGGTGCGACAAGAATGTTAAAAATAATTCGTCGAATTTGTTTTCCGACATGGGATTCTGGATTCAAATGCAAATGTGATTAAGCTGCTTTCTTTGTACTAGGAAAAACGTTGAAACAGTGGAGTAACATACTTGAAAACAATGCCGACATTTTGCTCCGATGAGGCTATCATCAACCGGACGGATTTGGGCCATTGGATTGTCTGATACACGTGATAGCATTGCTTCTGGCCAGGCAAATGGATCCCATCGGAACGCGCGAATAAGATCTTTGGGCAAAGAAATTTGTCTGTCCAACAAACGCATTGCTTCCATCGGATCTGTAACCATCGGCTCGTCAAGATGTTGATCATAAACTCCGTCAGAGTCTGTATGGGGACTGTATAACAGAATATCGTTTAGTTTTTTGAGGCCAGAAAACGAAGAATATCCTAGTAACCACTATTTCACCAACGGTTGTCATTTGAAGATGTGGGGATGAAAAGACGATAATAAAATAAATAATTACTGATGTGAACTGACACCTGGGTTCCCAAAGTGGTTGCGATTGAACGCGCATTAGTCAAATATTCATGGACGTTAAACAACACGATAGGAAACGTCCAAAATGGTATAAGAATTTTTTTTTCGCACACATCTATTTTACAGATTAAAATCGGTTTCTGAAATGGTCCCTTTAACAATGGAAAAATGTAGAACGACAAGGCCAAAGTAAGCAGTGTGAATACTTAGAAACGATTCAGGTGATTTCAAGATATCAGAAAAAGTGAGCGTTCGTCACGGGATGTTTTGAAGGAGCTTTTTGGGACCATAAGACAGGTTTGTCTAGTACCCGGGAGGCGTTCGAGTCATTCAAATTCTTGTTAGCTTACAATCAATATGCATTGTTGGTGATGAGTTGTAAGAGATCACACGAGGAACCCGTGTAGTGAACCCGTTCATTGCTTTTCGGTGGTTAATTGCTTGCCGATACGACATGGTGAGTCACTTCAGAAAAGTAGATCAAAGCCCCCACCATTGAAGTGCAGTGCGCATAGTCTGCAGAACAATGTTGTTGTGTCAGATGAATGTCCTTGTTTCCAAAATCAAGCAAATCTGGTCTGTTGGCCCAACCAAACACTACTTAGTATTGATGAAGAGTTCCACAATCCGGTTCGTTTGTCGGAGTAACTTGGTCTTCTCTTGTGATCTGGTAGAGCAGTGTAATGAGCCAGACAATGCTGCCGAAAAAAGACCGTGTCTGGTTTACCAGCCTGTTTGTCTATGTGTGAATGTGTGTGCATGTGTATGTGTGTGCATTTGCGTGTGTGGTTTTTTTTCAGCAAATGGCTACTACTCATTTCAGTGCATTTACAATTCAGATGATAAACTGCTCTGCCGGGGTATGAAACATTGATGACAATATTGCATATCATAAACATAGCTCATCATGTTAGAGTGATCCAACCTACAAGCTATAGCAAACAGCACGACAATCTGTGTTGACTCATTCACAGATTTATCTACAAAATAGTAGTCAGGTTGGTGATAATTTTGAGTAGCGAGTAGTGTTTCATTGGCACGTGTAACTGCGTGAGAACTACTGCTAAACGGCGTTGTATAGTTGTTCTAGCAGGTATTTTGGGAACTGCTAACAGTGCTGCTCCATTATACTGGGACTGGATCTCAAACTTGTATTTATTACAAGAATGGAGCGCTGTGTTCTGTGGAACGGGGAAATTCTGTGGAATTTGAAATCCACAGAGCTGAAAGAACTAGCAATCTGTATTCCGAAACTTGGAATTCCATATGCGTGGTAGCGAGCCTGGTGAGAGCGAAGTGTTGTCTGCCTACGAAGTGACCGGTGGAACAATCATTCGAACCTTTAACCTCAGAGGTGGCACAAGCCTAACTCATCTGACCAAAACCGAAATGGACTACGTAAGCAAAACTGATGAATCGTCCCCCATACTGGGCGATTGGCATTGATTTGATGCTACCACCACCTCGTAAACTAATCCCTTTTGGTGTTTGGTTTCGAGCAGATAAGGTTTTAATCCTCACAAATTACTGCTTATGTGATAGAAAGATTCTCCCCCTCTAGCGAATATATTTGAGTTGGATCAAACTGACTCCATTTGCAAGGGCGTTAACTCCTAAAGGGGAGTTTCGAGGTCGATGATTCAAATGGGACTAGAATACTGTCCTCGTTAAAGGGTGGTGAACGTTGCCTGGGAATAAGTTGTGCCAAAACTAGGGAAGCACCAAATACTTAGAAATAAACGGATGACCATAAACACTAAGTCTGTGCTCCTTAATGTCACTTTATCACAAACGAGCACGATGGTTGGTTGATATTTTGGACCTACATGAAAGATCTTTGGAACTGGCCCAATTATTTGGGGAAGGTTCCTTGATCTCATCAGAATATTCTTTATCAACACTGATTCGCTTTTTACAAATATTCCTCTAAATGAGATAGTAAAAATCTCATTCGGTTTTATTTCCAATTTGAAGATTACTCTCCCAATTCCTTTGGAATATCTGAAAGAAATTACTGTTTCACGTACGAACAATATGGACTTTCATTTTACGAGAACTATGTACAGACACATTGATGACACAGTAATGGTTAGTCTCCTTGGTCCCGTTTTAACCAACACGATTTTGCCAATGACTGAGAACAAACTGAATCACACACACTGTCCCGGCCTATTTTATGCAGCCGATATGTCGAAGATATTCTGATTTTAACTTTTCCAAACTTTTCTGCATCTTTTTAATTCCACCCAGCTGCATCGTTTTGTCTCGTTGAAGGAGAACGATTTACTAGATGTCAGAACTTTGGATAGATCAAATGGAACAAAACAGAAAAAATTTCATTCTAATGTCTTATAAAAGAAGCTTTCTGAGAATCCGCTGCAACCGAGGCAGAAATTACGTCTGGTAGATACTGCCAAAGAATTGCTATGACGATTAGGTTATCCGGACAGATTCATTGAGATTTATTGTCGAAACAGAAACCTAAGTTGCTCGGTTCAAGAAGCACCGAGAAATTTGGTGTTTCTTGAGGTTCTGTTTGAAGGTGATCATCTGCCTAATGACATACGATGAAAAAAAAGCGTCCGTTTTGAGTTCCGCCTTTACAATCACACCTACATTTGTATCTGACATTCAGGTTCGATCTAGACAACCGTAAACGCAATCTTCCGGAAAAGTTTGCCTCTCGTGTTGTTTACCAGTTCACACGGCCAAAACAAACGGGCAACCGCCACAACTGAAATCCAGGTGGTTGTTGAAGTGTATGACACAAGACAGAGAAAACTTTTGTCTCTGCCGCGGTCCTCTGTCATCTATCGCCAGGCCCGTGATGACAATGAAACATAGAATGATCCGATTTCTTCTGTCAAACCGTTGTTACGCAACAGTACCATCGAACTACGTGAAACCGTGATGATTCGACTAGGCACTAAAGTTCTGTGGGTCCAGAAACTAATAGTGTAGGCAGTTCAACTGTCCTGCAACTAAGTTTAGTCTGACAAAGCGCACAGATTTTTCAATTTGCGCCCGTTCTTCATAGCAAACAAACCGATTTCAAATAAATATAAGGTTACTTTTGTAGGCAACTGACAAGTGTAGATCGAAATGTTAACAACTCGTCAATTGTATCTTCTTTCTATTCCAACAAACTGCACCAAGTGGACATACCGTTTCAAGTTCATGAATAGCGAACTCATGACTGCGTGTTTTTCATTGTATTGCATATCACTACAGGGGAATCTCCTGGGAATGTGACCGTGAAAATGTGGCATGGTATAAATTCACTTGGTGATTCGGTAATTTAGGTCCAGTGATGGCTGCTTGCCATGTACCACCAAAGAGACCCGAGGGTATCGGTTGTTAAGACATTCTAAACTTGGGACTGATAATAAACAGTCCTGATAAATCAACATCATCAGCACTGACCTAGTGATTTCACGTAAACTGTGCAAGTGGAAACCAGTTGTAAAAAAATTCGAATAATAGATTACACATTTGGATTCACAATCTGTTCGTATAGGAACACATTTAATCAGTATTTAGTTAACTCCGATACATTAACGTTCGCCTCCTAATTTGGTCACACCTTCTTTAAGGGCTCTGATTCAAATCAGTCGAAGCTTGAGGTATGCAAAAAAAAGAGATTTGTATTTCTTATGTACACTGAACAGCACAAACAACTGGGATGAATCCGGTAACGGAACCAGACATAAACAAAAAACCTGGAAGGCAGGACAAATTGCATGGGTTAAAATGTCACACACACACACACACACACATTCGACACACAACGTACGGTGAGGTTAGGTGAAAATCAGGTGGAATACAAGGATGGGTGACAAATGAAACAATTCAGATCACCCAACTCTTCATCTATTCCTTACCAAATAGAACACGGACGGTCACGCTACAAAGTCGACGGAAAGAAGAAAAATGTATTCCAATGTGATTACCACACTTAGGTGTAAGACAAGATTGGTTTGTTGCCAATGTGCTTATTCTAACGAGGTATGAACCGAGAAAGAACCGCAGACATTCAACAATCATGGGAAGGCACAGAGATGATTAGTCGTCCTAAGGCTTGTCGGTCACGGATAGGATTAGAAGGGTGCACCTTGTCACGGACAAAACTTTGTGCGATTAGTCAATCGGGTGCTCTACTGGTTTGTCAGTCAAATTCTGCATATGCAGTTGAGCGAAATTCCCGAGTATCCTGATCAGTGGTTGCATATTAGGTGTCTTAGAAACAGAAACAAACCCAACACTCAAGTGGTGCATTACCATAGAAAGTTTCGGAAAGCATTTACATCAGCGTTTTCCAGATGAATTTGTTCGTGGGCAGAGAAAAATTGCTAGTTTGGTGGGAAGATAGGAATGCAGAATTGTCTCATCGTTCTTTTAATCCGGATGAATCAATTTAAAGATGAAGTTTTGACTATCTGACATTCTTGTGATTCAGTCGGCCAAATCACTAGTTTCCTCTCTGAATTCCCATTTTATTATTCTAGCCATAAACTGCAAGATGTTAGGTACCGGTCTCATGGATGCCGAAGAAGACTTCTAAAATAACAAGCACACGTGACAAGAGGAGGGGGGAATGAAATTTCCAACTACTAACTCGGTGAGATGCGGTGAAAACATATGATACCAAAGAAGATAAATCTAAAGCCACGCTTGAATCCCATAATACTCCCAACAAGTAGTCATCTCTGGTGAAGCGAACAAATTACATCAGCCCCGAATGGATCCGAAGGATATTCATTCCAGTGAAGGACAATGTATAAACAACCGAGACCGAAAATAACCTGCTTCCAGATTCGTTGTATATATATGTATATATATATATATATATTATATATATATAATTGTAGTTGTTAAAGGAACTTTAGCTGCTCGAAATCCAGTTGACTAAATGATTTACCACCTAATGTCTGCGGTGAAGTCGTCACTGAAAATTATGAAGACACAGGAAAGCAGTTTACCGTTCTTCGTAACCGTTATTAGCCGAATGCATCAACGAGTTCAACTTAGGACATAAAGTAACGCACGCATGTTTTGTGTTTATACATGCACGCCTCGAGTTCCAAAAACGGTTGGCCGTGGACGTGTGAATTTCTGTTCACAATCAATCAACTTTTGCGGCGCATTGCACGCAGACACACGCATACACTTGCCTGCTCACAAGAATGAAACAAGGACCCGAAGATCAAATGGGCATGATTGAATTTGCAGGGCCATGGACTATTGTTCATAATGCTCCATTTCTACGACGATAAATTCTATAGTCTTTACAAAAGACCGGTAAAGACGGAGTAACTAACCAGCTTGCTTAGATGTAATTTCCCAATGAAAAATTTTGAGTCAAATAATACGCATTCATTGCTCATGATTCCTATCATGTGGTACAGTTCTTCCATGTTTCAGAAAGTAGAAGTAAATATTGCATGGCGGATCACTTTATTCACAGTCTACGTATCACTCTAACCAAATGAAAACTTATTTACTAAAACTCTTTACGATAACTGTGCGTCAGGCTGCCGACAAACATGATTGCGGTAGAATCACCTCGTTTGTATTCATGGTCCCGGGAGTCTGTTGGTCTGCTGCCTCATATCCTATCAGTGACCGTGCAAATCTATTTCACACCTGTCGATTATAGCAAACAGTGGCGTCTGCGATTCATCTATATGGAATATCCATCATAAACGTTTTTCAAATTTGTAAGCTGTCTGGAAACAGAAAACTAAATGCGATTTCGGAGGTGGAAAGCTGAAATTCAGCCCATGTGAACTGTTCACGAACCAGCCCAAGAACTCCAGAGTGATGAATTGTCTTGCAAACAATCCACCCTTTTAGTGAAAACGCTTTTTTTGTACGAAGACAGCTAGCCCCAAACATTCGTTAGTCCGGGCCGATGGACTCTTATTCTGTTTTTGGCACACGTATTTTGTGAATAGTTGAAAATCTGACCAGTCCTCGTCTGAGTGGCTTCATTGATCAGCCCAGAGATTAGCGCTAGCTGTTTGATTCTAGCTGAACATAAGATGCTGCTGAACTTTGACCCCGACGAGCCCAGATGGAACGATTCGGCAACTAATTCGCGTGAAATAAAGTGAGAATGGAGTGAGTTATCAAATTGTCCAATCTACACTAGACAGACAGAACTGACGAGTTGCAACTTCATCGGGATGAAGGTGGGAATATTTATGCGGTAAAATAAACTTGTAGGTAATTCGTATCACTAAAACAATGGCATCACCTTACTGAATGATGTCAACCATAGAATAATGGGCGATTTCTACCAAGCCAGCAAACATTAATGTTGCACTGTGAAACATTTTGATGAACTAATACAGTGCCACATAAAGTGCGTTTTGAATTCGATATCCGAACTGATTCGACTCAGGCCGTTCGGAATGGTCACATACTGTACAGCAGTTGGCTCACCATGGATTTTGATTCTAAAAGCTTGAACAATTCCAAGATATCGATGTACTGTCGCCCTCTAGATTAGTTCTCTATTGCTGACTCGGTTGTCTTATTTCAGTTTCTTAATAAGATGCAGTCCTGTACTGTCCTGAATGAAAGATCACCTAACCAGTAGAATTGAAGAAACTAAATTTGATTACCACATATCTAATGTCTTCATTAACAATGTAGATGGTTGTCAAGCTGGGGTCCTTTATCCATATACTTTAATCACAGTCTTAATGATATGTTCATTTTGCCAACGTTTTACCTTTTTAATTTGTCGTTTCCGTTATTAGTGAAACCACAGTGTGCATCAAGAATCAAAAGGAGAATCGCGGTCAACAATCGGCTGCCAAGTGAGAAAGTTGGCAGTGCGTGAGAAGGTTGGAATCCGCGAGCTTCATGTTGAGGCGTTACGAATTTGACCAGTCGTGATCAGTCCATCTCCACTCAATGCAAATTCTCACTTTTTTAATAGCCTGTGTAACATGTGGAACTTTTCTTTCCACTTCGATCGCCGTCTTTACACATATGAATGCTTTCAGTGCAGTTCCATCCCCCGTCTCGGGACCTTAATTTAATGAGCATTCAGTTATTGACGCTCGATCCCAGAGCCGAGTCCGTGAAATGTTTCGGTGTTACAGAATACACCGATTTACGGTGATTTTTTTCCGAATTTTAGATTGTGTTAAACGATTACATCGTTGGTCGCTTCAAGTCTGAAACCAGAACCAACTTGATGCAAAAGGAACCTGTTATTCTGTATTTCTTAATCAATATGCTCCCCTAAATAATCTTAATAAAGAAGGATTTATACATACTTCAGGAAGAACTGTCGACTACTGTTAGTTTTTATTTTATTTCAGTATATCTAATCTATATATAAGAGCTTGCAAAATGTTCACCAGAATCCTTGTGGACTCCACTTATCCGACACATGATGATGTAATCACTTGTCGTTTGCATTCCTCTACTCGTTTAACATTCAGCCAAATCCCGTCTCGTATTATTATTGTTTCTGACAATTCCATTTTTCCACTAGTGGTACGTATTCTGATGAATAAGACCAAGATTAGGATAGAAGTCCATTCCAATCTCCAAGGTTGGTTATATTTCCATTATTTCCAATTTATCTGCTTACCATTTTTTGATTGAGGTGCACTTTTTCGATTTGCAAGTGTCCATTAGACGATGTCATGCAGCACAAAACAATACAATACAATACAATACAATACAACGCAATACAATACAATACAATACAATACAATACAATACAATCTGATACAAATGCAAATGTAATACAGCTCAATACAGAAACAATACAATACAACAGTACAAGACAATGCAACATGACAAAATATAATGCAATGCAGAACCGTACAAACAATGCAATCATCAAGCCGAATTCCAATTAGATGTGTTAGATGTTTTATAATGACAGCCTGGGGTGGTTGATGGACGACGTCTCGTCAGTTGAAAAAACCTGTCAGATTTTTTTGCCGGATATGATGCTGATTAATAGATGAATGAAGTTATATCTAGAAATAATTACTTAGGACCAAGGAAGCACAATGCCATTGCTAAGACAGAGGTACAAACCGCTTTCCAATTCCGTTTCTCCATTAGCTTCCTAAATCATGCAATTCAATTCCTGAATAAGTTTCCCGTGGTTACTATCTAAAAAAATTGCAAGTGAGATCTAAGCGGTGAAAAACTGACTAAGGAGCAATGTTCTCTATTGTACTTAAAGCTAGTAGCATGATTGTGATTGCCCGATAGTGTAGTATTCCTTATTCTTCTCTAATCGGTGAATTAGTTTAGCTTAGGCATTCTAAATACGGACGGTCGACCTTAACAGATCCTTCTTGGACGAGATACGTTGGCCTGATCGGTTAGCATCGTCAAAACAAGTGATTATATCAATGTGTCAATATATGTAAATGTATATATACTTTTCTACTATCTGTAATGTCATACTGGGTTCTGTAACATTTTGTCAATCCGTGTGAGAAAGAGTCCCGAGTGGTGGTTAACTTGTAATAGCAAGTTGGAAAAAAGGTGACTTGAACGAAAGCAGTGGTTATGAGTAATAGAAAAAAGACGTGTTGAATCATGCAATGACAGGTTGATTTTCTTGTTCAAACCGGTTAATGTGTCTACGTGAATTGGGTTTGGTAAAGTGAGAATTCTGTGAAATGTTCAGACCTACTTGCAATGAAAGAAATATGGCCACGTAGTCAACACACTTGACGAGTCAATCAGTGGGCGGTTTTGTAAAGCAGCAAGTCGATTCAAGCTTGGTCACATAAGATAATATGAGACGTGAGCGAGAACACATGATGCATACTTTTGTCTTTTTTTCGATTGCCTCTTGCGAACGTCACAAAAATCGGTCATATTCAGCTGGTGCAAATTTGGCTTTCATTTTGGTCTGTGTTTATTTCTTTTATCCCATATACCACCGGCGGACAAAGTAGGGTTTAAATTAGTGAATATGTTTGATGCTATTTACCACGGATTGATGAAATGTTAAGATATTCTTCACTCAGTCGGAAAATGGAAATCACCAATGAAAAACGTGAGAATCCTATACAACGCTTTAATTTGATCTAGTGGGAATTAATTTCGTCGGATAGCCATTTTGTCGCGAATGGAGCTCCAATTTGAGAAAGACTATTATGGCACACAACCGTAATTGGATCTACGACGATCACTTACCGTTGTTCAAAGTGATCGATTCCGTTGATGGCAAACTTCTCCTCGCAGGTCCGTTTGTGTGCGATAAAAAAAATATGCACTACCGCTGATGATTCACTTCAAGTTAATGGAAAGGATTGTGTGATCTGATCTTATAATCTGCGATAGTGAACCTCCTGCTGGTACCATACAGAGTATAGATTACAAACTGATAGAATCGGTTAACAGATTGGGATAAATAACTGATGCAAAGTGTTTGTCACAATTAAAAAAGCAACCGACAAACGCCGTGAACACTATAACAGATACATCCATAAAAATAGGCCGCCAGTCAACACGGGCTGTTCTCGATCGGGTTCGGTCTTTCTGTAACGAGCAAACTACAATAATTTGATTGGATTTTGTTCAACATCATTCAACCGTTAGACGTTCGAATCGATCTGTTCATAAAGCCAAACGTCCGAATAGATCGAGTCTATGCATTAAGAGTGGGGACGCGTTTGTAACGAAATCGATTTGTGAAATTGTTCATTGTTCACATCATTCATGCATTCGTCGTGTTTTCGGTTCACGCAATCAGACAACCAAATGTCCACGCTACCGCTGTGTAAGAGTTCTCATGGATCGAGTTTTACAGTTTTCGACTGTGCATTGTATTTATTGGCCTTGTTAGATGATTAATAAATGAGGCTGAGATGAATATATATATATATATATATATATATTGTCATGGTGATCTGTCTTGTTCACCGGGAATCGTCCGCTGGGGGTATTGCGAGGAAAGTTTCTTTGCGTCATGCGAACAAGAAAGTAATTTATGGACTTTTGAAAAATGTGCTCCAGAACAGACAGGCTAATCAGAACCGTGAAAGCAGCTGTGAGCTTTGAAACAACAGGGCAGGCCTTGCACCGGGAGAACGGGAGTAGGAAAATCGAGTGACTAACTTACCATTTCGAGGAGGATTTCCGGTGCTCCATCTTTGTCACAGATTTTGGTCGTCTAGGGTTGAATCCTCGTTGAAGGAAATTCTATACGTGAGATAGTTTTAAAATATCCAAATTCGCAATCGTATCGGGACCAGGAACAGGATGCGTAACAAAGCGAATCACGGTGTGCAAACGAACATGTCCACGTCCGGAATGAACGACCGAACAGAAGGGGAACAGAGAAAAAGAAGAAGGAACGAATTGTGAAATAGGGCTCAATCAACACAAACACACACACATACACGCATTGATTTGGATCTGTGTTGAGTCAGGGCCATTTCATGCATTTTCCTACGTATATATAAATATATATATATATATACATGTATATTAACCCCGCGTGAAACATGGCGGCATTATCCTGGAAGATTATTGCTTCTCCGAAAGACATTCACTCGCTGAGAACATATTTATCATCACAGACAGAAATTTCGCGCTGTTCATCGGAGCTTCGATGGAGGTCTAACAACAAGGTTCTGCATGTGTTATTCCAGCTCAAATGAGAAATCATGATGAATGGTAGACTTTTTGGACAGCTGAGACAAGTCTTCCTGGGAAATTCTTACCAGAACTAATTTTTTTGAGCTTCCCGAGATTCATCGCAAAGCATACATTCATCGGCAAGACAACCGATCTCCCGAAGAGCATGTAGCGTGACTGGGATTCCCGAACAAAGTCGACGCGCGCATTTCTGTGCTGATGATTCGATTCCGGCTTAATATCCGGTGACACTAGCATCACTTCAAATTTGGACTTTTGACACCATCTTTTTAGGTAATATAAAATAAATTATCGTCATACTGTGTGGAAATGGGTTTCTGACCTTCACAAGCTGTTTTCGTGAAGGTTTTCCCATAGATTATTCGATAACTTGTGCTGCCATTTACATTGAAACGACCGGCAAGATTTCGTACAGAAAGTCAAATTTTATGCACCCTGAGGATTCCAGTCTTTTTCTCCACCGTGAGTTAACAAGAAAATTCCCATTGGCTTGTGCTGGACCTTATTATCACGCAAGCAATATAACAGTTTAATGGCCACACTCAAATGATCTCGGTGTAAGGGCTAATGTCCTTGTAAATTAGTGTATCTTTCTTTTCGTAAGTTATTCATTTATCAGTTTAAATAAGTTTACCGTCGGATCATTAAGTCGCTATAGAATTTCACCTGGCTTGCAGAAAGAGCCGCAGTAAACGGAATATAGACAGAAAGAACAAGCTCTGCAGTAAAAGTGAGTATGCTGGCTAATAGGATTGCAATCTAGCGTGAATCATAAGGTCTTTTTACCAGTTATATGGTGCCTGTACTTTCGGTCCGGTTTTAGTTATCCATGTTCAGATTCACTCACCATGACAACCAAGGTGACGCATGTTCAAATGCCGACAACGCGGTCCAGAACGGCCTTCGATTACTCAGAAATATATATATATATATATATATATATATATATATATGGGGCATTGCGGTACCAGGTGTCCGCTGGGAAAATAAGGAAAGCTCATCCAAATCTGTTAGAATTAATTGCGGTGTTCCAGCTTGAGCGATTTATCTGGCTCATAATAAAACGTCGTTTTTTCCTACTAGACTGTCAATGACTTGGTGCAAGTGAGTATTAAATGTTGAATCCGGCTTTGTCATTACACGACTGAACAATTTGTTCTTGTTCTCTTCGTTTGTTTGCATTTCAGTAAACAACAAGGCCATCTGTCCCGAGTCATGCATACTAACCCAGTGGTCAACCGCCTACGAGTGATCCCAAATAGCGCAGATCGGGCAAGAGAAAAGTACTCGTAAATCCTGACATCGGAATCCCCGGTAGATTTGTGCTTCATGGGAGCATATCATCTCATAAGACCATTTTGATTAATGATCCTAGAGCTATCGGAAATAGAAAAAGCAGTAACTACGGTAAACAACAAATGGCACGAAAGCATGATAAATGGTGTCATAATTCTGAGTGTCAGTGCGGCATCGATGTACTTGAAAAATTCTTGCTCTTTGCGTTGCTTAGACAATATGCAGTAAAAGTGAAGATTCGCTGTCAACCGTAGGTGGAATTACACTGCATAATGATCGCATATTAAAGTTATTCGTAAATCAATGACGAGGTCAATTGCCACACTTCATTTTGTGCCACTGGGGACCAGATGCTTCTGAGAAAAACCACATTAGCAAGAAAAAACGACAGGAATGCCGCTATTTTGGTGAATTCGAGGTAGAAACAACAAACAGCAGATGCCAAACAGGTAAGCAGCCCAATGATTCGACACATTCCTCTTGGGATCTGATTTGTTGTGTAAGACACGAGCTCATTTCAAACGCATTTCCTTCATCCGAGTCTTAGAAATCTTCTCTCTTCCGTCACAAGGAAAATTCAAGTGCGTCAACGGTCGCTACTCCCTACTGAACTTTTCTGTCCCCAATTTAATGTGACTAGGTCCAGCTTTCATTATTGTTTCTTCAAATACTTCCTGATATTTATTTATGCTGAAAATGCATCTAAACAACGCACGGATGTGCTATTAATTTCCACGTTTAATCTTGACGGTAAAATGTTCCAGACTAAACCACCCAGAATTACGACACCTATGTACCTTTTGCTCTTTGTACCACTCGCTGCAATGGGTCAGGCGTCAAAGCACTTTTGCCCATGTGTTGGCAATTTACGCCCATTTGGTATTTATCAGTCCAATTAGTCTCCTTGTTTGGATAACAAGTCACGGTACCAAATGGGTAAAATGTGCTTCAACCGATCGTATTTTAAAAAAAGTAATAACGTTTTTTGTTACACATTTTCAAGTTGAATAACGCTGACAGTGTTCGATGATATCCTGGTGAAACAGTGCCTGTTTTGATTGCTTTTTTAGTTCGTTCTAAGCAGAGTATCAAGAATAGTGATTATCTCATTGGAATTCGCGTGCACGCGGTCCGGCAGTTCGCACGATTCAATTAATATTTGACCTATTTGCTTTCCGTTCGATGTTCGCCGGTGATCAGTGTTTGATTAAACAAGATTCTAGGGGAGGAGACTGTATGAGGGTGATAAAATCTAGTCTCGCATTATATATGTACACAAGACAAGATTCCATCAGGGAAAAGCCGCTGGTGTTTGAATAAGTTAACTTCACTATTAGTCTAACGGTTGAACGATCAGTGAACTGGAACCGTCAGTCGTGGTATCTGATTTCAGTCTTCGAGTTAATTGAATCAGTGATTCCGTGAATGGGTACCAGTTGACAGACTAACGATGAGACAGATCAGGGGATAAACAGACCTGCAGGCAAACTGACTGACTGATTGGCCGACTGGTTGATCAAATGTTAGGCTCTTCCGTAGTTAAAAGTTTGCATACTGGGGCGATACGAAGAGCTACTGCATGCATCTCAAACACTAGAAAGGACCACAAGTATCACACGACTTAATTTTAATTTGGAAATGTAGGTTGATTAACAATCGCTGGCTCACAATCTGGAATTAGACTTATGCTTGATAAGTCCTGTGGAAAAGAAGCATGTTCTTACCGGATTCTGAATATTTCTGCTACAGCTTCAAATAACTGTGATACAATTTCAAAATAATGCTGGAAGTAGTGTAGACGACAGAAGCCGACTTGAGGCCCACTTGAAACTTTCAACACAGTTATCAACACAACCAAATACTCCGGATCCGAGTGAAGAATTGGAAAAGACCAAAGAAGTCCGGCATTTAGCAACAACTACCACACTGGATGCTGACAAATCCGTCCTTGGTTGAGTAAACCCCTGAGACGTCAGCTGACCATCAGCTTGCAAAAGTGACCACAATCGGTGGTGGTCTGCGCAACTTGGCGGAACCGAAAAGGTTGTGGTTATTGACCACAAAAGCCAAATTGAACGAAAGTGACCAAAAAATCTCACAATTCATTGATTCACTGTTATGACCGTTGACTAGACCGTTTGGAAGATGATTTTAGGAAGTTGTTCAGTTGATCTAATTCGACAATGGACCTTGCAAGTGTACCAATGCAGGTGAATATCAGTCCTTCATAAGAACTGGAGGTCTTCAGAAAGTTAAGTTTTCTGAAATGTTATAAGACACCTAGACCGGATGGATAGTCGCTGTCCCTCTTAACGAGCGGTTTCAAGGTGTTAACATCGAAGTTAGCAAAACTGCTGAAGCCTAGGGGAACAGATGAGTAGACTCCAAAGGACTGGTGTAAATCGGTGACTGCACTGATTTCGTGCTTACGGCGATCCTATACCGCAGGTCATCACGAGGAACGATGTTCGTCACGGTTGCTCCCTTGGATTCTGTCATTAAGATGACTGTGGAGGTAATCAAATCAACATGCAACAACAGTCGGAATGATATTTGCTCAGGCAGGAACCTGTCTGACTTAAAATATGGACTGGACGTTGTGCTACTGAACGAGGATGCGAACAAGTTGCAATTCTTCTTTTTTCGACTATCTAAACAATAGTATAAGAATGTTTGGGAAGCCCTTTGCACCTTCGTAGTGTGAAGTGCTGTTGTTGGATTAGATTAGCTCGAAACCGAAATTTAGTCTGGCATAGGAGCTGCTCGAAATACACAGGGTTAACCATTTGGGTAGCTGTGCCTTATTTAGTGGTCGTATATCGAATGAAGTAACCTCACGTATACAGAAGACTATGTTGGAATTCACCAACTTGAGGTATGTGGGGAGTCAGCTGGACACCAGGTTATCGATCAAAGGCTGAGTACGCATGTCAGCGGTCAATTCGATATTGTTCTACAGCTCCGAAACAGAGGATATGCGAAGACTTTGGTGTTTTGGGCACCATTGTCTTCGTAGTATTGGTAGAATATGATGAGCGAATTTTGTGAGTAACTCAGAAGTCAGGTGTAGGGTACACAGGGTCGCAGAGTTCAGTCTTTAGTACTAACACTAAATCAAAATGGGTTAGAATGATAGGGATATGTTTTGAGCATATCCACATAACGAATGCCTCGTTGTACTCCGTTCTTCGAGGCAAGTTATATTCGGAAGGTGATTCAAGGTAGTCAGCTGATGATATCTCAAAAAGTATGACAAATTCAATCGGCGGGCTGGATTGTTTAGGTGCACTTGAACTATCCCGCGGGGACCCGCAGTCACAAGGAGCCCTAGACAAAATTACTGACCGTGACTGGCTAACTGCAAATATTTCCTATCAGACTGCGTTCATAATTCAAGTATTTCATATACTGTATTATATATTATATGCTATGTATATATTATATTAGGTCAGGAAAATGCAGATGAGGCTGTCCCTGAATTCGATGTACTTAAACCTATTGGATTTAGAGAACTTTCATGCCAGGAACCAGTACTACGCTCACGGTGGTAGTTTGATGCGAAAATTCACGGTTGTCATTAACGATATCCCCAAGTTGCGATATGAAAAATCATTTGAAATGAAGCATGTAACTGTCTAGAATAGCCTTTCGCAGTAGGTGAAAACAACTGACCTTTCAGGCCAGTACATCAAGGAGAAAGCCAAATACCAGCCATTTGCCAAGTTCGCTTAAGAAATAAGTAGACCATTTCTTCCACTCAGCCTGTTTTTAATTCTGCCTACATAAATGTCAGTCAAATGTCAGATTATTTTTGTAAGCAATCAGAGGCCATAAATTACTCAGACTCGTTAAGTGATGCAGGTCCTTCGGTGAGAAAAATATGCTCATTTTGAAGACTTACAAATATTCCCAAAACGACCTTGAGTAACATAAGCATCCTATTTGTTATCTTCTCGTGGCAGAAAATATTCAGCACGCGCAACCGAATCGATTGTACTTTGTCAGCCATTCTGTACTAGCTGACTAAATTGATTCCGGACTAGTCAAGGGTGGCGCACGAAGCTTGTGGTATTTTGCTTCAAACAGCTCTGGGAGACGGGACTTATTGCGTATTCATAAGGTATAGTTCTGCCCGAAACAGGAATAAACCTGAACAACCCATAATCGGCTTCCAGTGGGCTACGAACCCCCAAGTTACCTTATAATCTGACTATTGAACAACGAAGTGTTACGATTGTGATGCCTTAGGAAAATCTCACGCCTAGGACTTGGTAGTCTGTGACTAATAAAAGCAAAAACAAGTCATGTAAATATTTTGAAACAGAACTCCGTACCGGAAATGCATTCGAACTTGTCGTAATCACTGAAAGTGATAGCAAATATGTATAGAACAAAGACGCGAAAACTAATGCGTCAGTTTTCCTTCTGATTCTATTCTACCTATCCCGTTCTTCACGGTTGTGCCATTTTTGATTGGCATGCATTCTGACCTTGGAAAATTGTCAATATAATTAGAAGATAATGTCAACCGAAATCCATTTTACGCTCCCTCGACGAATCGATATCTGCTGGGCGCTGCTGGTGTCCTGCACGGTTTCACCAACTCGCCACAGGGGACGCTGATTGTCATTTGTCCAAGATTTCTTTACCTTGTGGCATTTATCTACGTGTACCTATCCATTTGTGCTTGCACCCCACCATCTGCAACAGTGATTATTCCCTACCGAATGTGCACGCAGATGACCGGTTACCTTTTGACCACTTTAGAAAATCATTATACCTGATTTTGGGTGTATTGTGGATAAATGGAAGCGCGATACTCGTCTAAGTAACCTTGCTAACAAAAGTTCTATACTAGTCTCATATGTCTTTGAAGAGTGCCATGGAACAACCGATTCGGTCATTAGCACTGACCATGCCGAATATTGTCCCATCTTCAAGGGACATTTATCTAACAGGCACATGCACCTGGCCGTTCGATCCATAAATAATCAAATAGGCAAAAGAAAACAGGACGAAATTGTTTATAAACAAAAATTGTTATTCCGTCAGTGTCGTGTAAACAATGACGTTGTGAACAGTGTACGGCGGCCATCCTATGTCGGACCCGATATGTGACGTGGTGACTGATTTGGACCGGGGAAAAAGTGTGATTGTAAATTCCATGCGCATCCGAACGTGAAGTTTGGGATGAACATAGCGTAAGTGGATGAGGATATGCAAACACACATGCGCGCACGAACACACACACACACATGCACGCACGAACGCACGCACACACACACATGCATACTAGATACACGGCAGATAATCAGAATACAAACTCGTGATGTTCTCAAAATAGGAAGGCAATAGTTTACTCGATGATTAGGAATTAAGCCCGAACTGGTCTCTACGTCACTTGCAAATGAAATGCACTCTATGTTAACTTCAAATGAATCTTTGATTGAGAAACTTCCCTTGAGAAAGACTACCCACGGTAGTCGAAACGTTGGCGCATTACATCTAACAACAACACTGTGTTACTAACATTATATCATTCACAATTAAAACCAATTTTTCGATACACTCCTTACATCATTTGGTCCTGAATCTTTGATAGTCTCAAATGGATTTTTCACCATGGTCACTGAATTTAGCAATCAAAACAACCATGAAGCCCCGGTAAGTTGTTTGTATGTCGTCAATACCCGGCGTTTAGTGTTTTACCAATATCCTACCCTATGATTTATAACCCATTTTTGACCAACGCTAATCTGTTGGGGACCTGGGGATTGTGGAGCGCATCGACCACCTTGTGTAACAAGGACAAAGATGGCCGGGAGGACTAATCAATCCATCGGTTTTCGATCGAAAATTCAGTCACCCCTTTTTTATGGCTTCATTTAGAAACAGGCTCATTGGAGCCTCCCACAGCAGCTCCTCTTCTCATAGCCACTTTTTGCCTTTCTCGTGCACAGGCAGCTAGTTACTCTTAGCAAGTTTCTGTAGCTAGGTATCGTACTTCCTTCTACCCTCGGATTTGTAAACTGTGGAACGCTTTTCCACTTTCTGCGTTCCCATCCACTTACAAAATTCCTCATTTCAAATACAGGATCAATAAATTGGTTCTTACGTAAATGTTCCCCTTACCTTCTCCCATTGCAACGTGTCTTCTGAGTACGGGATTTACCTATTATACTGCGTTCCACTTCAAATTTAATAAAGAAGAACTACGAGGTGGTGTTTTTAGGATGTCTAGTTCACTTTCTGCAACCACTAATCTTACGCTAATGTGCTCTAGCTTTTGTTGTCAATTCACAACACGATCTACTCGAAAGAGGAAAAGAGGATGAAAAACAGTGGCAGACCAACCGCAACTAGCATGTGATTTAGTTAAAACTTTTGTTCTTTTTGCCATGCCATCGGCTGACCCCGTCGAACTATCTTCCAACCGCCACCTGCTTGGGAGAAC
>LUCM01007653.1:62184-88695 GCA_008360955.1 Fasciolopsis buskii
AATATCCTACCCTATGATTTATAACCCATTTTTGACCAACGCTAATCTGTTGGGGACCTGGGGATTGTGGAGCGCATCGACCACCTTGTGTAACAAGGACAAAGATGGCCGGGAGGACTAATCAATCCATCGGTTTTCGATCGAAAATTCAGTCACCCCTTTTTTATGGCTTCATTTAGAAACAGGCTCATTGGAGCCTCCCACAGCAGCTCCTCTTCTCATAGCCACTTTTTGCCTTTCTCGTGCACAGGCAGCTAGTTACTCTTAGCAAGTTTCTGTAGCTAGGTATCGTACTTCCTTCTACCCTCGGATTTGTAAACTGTGGAACGCTTTTCCACTTTCTGCGTTCCCATCCACTTACAAAATTCCTCATTTCAAATACAGGATCAATAAATTGGTTCTTACGTAAATGTTCCCCTTACCTTCTCCCATTGCAACGTGTCTTCTGAGTACGGGATTTACCTATTATACTGCGTTCCACTTCAAATTTAATAAAGAAGAACTACGAGGTGGTGTTTTTAGGATGTCTAGTTCACTTTCTGCAACCACTAATCTTACGCTAATGTGCTCTAGCTTTTGTTGTCAATTCACAACACGATCCACTCGAAAGAGGAAAAGAGGATGAAAAACAGTGGCAGACCAACCGCAACTAGCATGTGATTTAGTTAAAACTTTTGTTCTTTTTGCCATGCCATCGGCTGACCCCGTCGAACTATCTTCCAACCGCCACCTGCTTGGGAGAACGGCGCACAGCAAAGCAGACTTTCTGTGGACACAAGCAAAACATGTTCAGATATTTTAACCTATTCTGATTCAGTGTCTGCTTTGCAGCATCGGTGGCCAAATGGATGAGGTCGTGGCGTTTGGACGTCAGGGTCGCAGGTTCGAATCCTCCCACCGCCGGTCAACTTCCCCAATTGGCAGCCCTCTGCTGGCCGCAACACTCTTCCTGAGAATTGATGTATGTTGTTGTTTCATTACTAAAGAAAGTACAAGATAAGAGATAAAAACGAGTGATTCAGAAGACTCAAAAAATTACACCTGGACTTTGAGTTATTCACAAAATTCCTTCAGCACATTCGACCATTAGTATAAAGACAGGGGAATTCAGACATCGAAAGCATTCACGCATTTGCTCGCAACTATAAAACGATGTTTATGGTATTCAAATTTCTCGGTATGCATGACTTGGTAGCAAAACTCCGTAAAATAAACATTTGCTAAGAGTGATCAACAAGTGTCATGTTGGATAAGAGTTAAGTTATGAAACTGTGGCAGAAAAATGTATCGTTTCGCCACCTTTCAAGTGCCCAACACAGGTAACGTCTAGAAAACTGTTAGAATCGACAAAATTTGGTTTAATTAGGAGAAGTGTAAGAGGATAGACTGCACCATCATTCCACCTCGTTGTCAGTACACGGTTATTCTTGTTCCTGAGACTCGGAATACGTGAGAAGGATAATCAAATATCTGTCTGATGAAGTCCAGCAGCATTCCCCTTAGGCTAGGCAGAAGAATGAACCGGGTTGTGGCTAAAGAGATACGGGCCTTTGCACTCGCAGTGGGCAATACGCTAACATGCCTTGGAATCTTTGACGTTGTTTACCACGCATTTCAGAGCCACTCCGAAGGAATCAGATAAAGAATCCTCGGTACGACAGAAGCGGCCTCAACCAAACTTTGTTGACCCGTCGCCTGTTCGCAAAAGAAGCAATGCGTTGAGACACTTACTGTTCCTTGACTAAAGGTTCTAGAGATAATGGACTGCTATGAGAAAGCCACTGAGAGAATCTTACAAATCAGTCAATTACAACAAGATTGACTCTCACTCTGAATTCCTGAGAACAATGGTGACAGATGACTTATGCGAGTTTCAATGTGTATTGTGCTGTCCACTTGAGAACTGTAGCCAAAGGCAACCCTACTTTTGCCAAATTTTTTATTCTATTAACCGGCCGAGGAAATAGCATGCAAACTGAAAGTGGAATGTGATAGATTAGAAAATCCCCATCAAACAGGGTTAGCAAATTACCCATTTCCAACCATTTTCTTTAGCACCCGCGTGCAAACTTAAAGAGTACATAATCCACAAAAGTAAAGTTAACCGAACCGGGAGTAAAGTCCGCGAGAATTGCGGTAAAATGAATGAATAAGTGAACACTGGACCAGTTAGCTTTAAGACAATATGTGTACCGTGGTTCAGAAAAAAGACCAAGCGATTATTTTGCATGAATGTTGTTCGCGCCTTTAGATTAACAAGCGACGAACGCTGCACGGATCCGTTGTACCATGGGTTTCCCACTCCCATCTAGCCCTGTCGTATGAATTATTGAAAGGCATGCTTCGTTTTTTTCGGCCGTGTTCAATCGTTGGAAACAACTGAGTTGAAAATTATCTGGTTCTATCGTCCTGAGAGTGATCTCCGATTCTCGTCGATCGTATCACGATTTAGTTCAGTAGTGGAAAATCCAATTAGTTAATGGAAAGATGCAACAGACAACACCAATGCTCGACTAATAATCGTAAACATTGGAAACGCTAGGCAGCTGATTCATTCCAGTCAAGAAACGGATTTAGTGCTTTTTTTCTCCGAACGTAAACTGGGTGTGTGGGGATTTAAACTTCGGTAACCGTTTGGTCAACGGAACAATTTGCCTGCTAGTCTTCTCGGACTAAGACTTCAAGATTAATATTAGATGAAACGGTAGAATTATGTCAGTGCTTTTAGAGTAATAGCAGACAGCCGACGACGTACTGATGCAACAATCAATTCAAGTTTGGTAATTCACTTAGTCATTAAAATTTTTACGGATTTGAGAGCAATGAATAGTGTCTGTCTGGCGTGCGATGTATATGCCACTGTATTCTAGGTTGGAGAAAGCAAATTTTTCCTAGTATTTGCAAAAATTTTAAGAGATCTGGGATGAAAATTACCGACAGTACGTAACCAGTAAAGAAACTTTTTATGTTCAATTCAGTTTCGTTTAGATCAATTTTAGAACCGATAAACTGACATCGATACGTTCCGGTTTTCGATATTGCCTCATAGAACAAAACGAAAAGTAGTGCGAGATCGACTGCAAAATGATGGGTTAAAGAATTCTACAGAAGAGGACAAATATCAACTGGAAGAATGTCGCTGACTTCAGCAGTGGACCATATGATATATTGTCGCCAATCATCACTTCGGACAATTTTGTGGACACTAGTACGAGTTGGTGTGCTGGTCATGATTTTCATTCTTTTTTTCCCCTACACTAGGCTAACCATCTCGACCCATCTTCCAGACACCATATGTTTCAGAGAACCGTGTGCAGCAAGGCAGCCGTTCTGAGAAAACATGAACAAAACATGTTCTAATCAACTAAACATACTAAAATTCAGTGCTACTTCTACAAAATGAGCGCCTACCGAGCACTTTCCGAGTTAGTGACCAAGTTCTATCATCACATTAGACTTATGGTTTGAGGATAGCGGTGTTGAAACATCGAGAATCTTCGCACGTGTTCTGCTGTCCAAGGCTACCTTTTTCAACCATACAGCAGGACCGACATCAATGCTGTTGTGTACACTCGACCTTTCATCGATGACCGAATTTAACGCCGACGCTAAAGAAACATTAAACTGGTGAATGTCAACAGAGTCTGCTGTATACACGAGGATACTTCACCCGACATAGAATCATCAGGTGAGACACAACTATCCAAATATTGAATCCAATCTGCCACATCCAGTTCTTCCTCCGCCAGAACAAAGTTCAGCTTCGAGCCATTCCAAGAATATTTTACACTCAGCTGTTACAGAAGGCATCGTTTGCTTGCCATTAGTCATGTGACTAGCCTAAAGGTCAAAAAAATGACCTCTGACGTGTCATGTGAACAAACGAGATAAACTACGCTAATTTCACATTTAATATAACAAGTTTTGGGCAGTCTGGCTCGTCGAGCAATTAAAATGACCAGATTTGTAATAATCGACTGCAGCCATGATGAATCTCCTAGTAATTAGACGACTTTCCTAGGTTTACAAATCACGGCCTAAATATTATCATTTACTCTGTCCAAAAATCTCGTTTCAAATATCATCAATGTCTGTCAACTAGAATTTCCAGTTCCTAACATGATTTTCTGCTTCTGGCGCAAGTGTGTCGAGATGTACCAATATTTCAATCAGTGGAAGTTATGCAATTATTTTGTGATCAGGTCTTTTTAATGTTCTGTGTGAAACACGTTAAAGTTATTTCCCCCGCCGTCGATTGAAAGGATGAATGCAATTCCCCTGGGACAAACTATGGTCGCGCGCTAACATATTACTTCCTCAGTTGGTGCCTGCTGAAAATAGCAATTCAGGAAATGCATACAATCAGGCCAGAATCAGTTTAAGTAAATGTACCAGTCAAAAGAAAACTTTCCGAAATGGCTACTTAAATAACACTAGCTGAAAGGTTTTCTCGAAATACACTTGGGAACATGACCTCATATTAATGCACACATCCGTTCTGCCTCCATTGACTGAATAAACACGTATAAGAAAAATGATCTATTTGTTTTTCTTTTCAGAAGTATGTTTCGCATATGAATGGATGAATCACCGTGCGATTCTTAACCGGACTCATGATCCATTCACGCCCCCAAACGATTCAAATGAGATTCTAGTGAATAATCTTTTTGTGTTGATATATCAAACACATGAAATAATTCACCATGTGATATCATCGTTCAACTCACCATAAAGAAACCATGGAAGCACTGTACAGCTGTTTCATCCAGCTTGTTAGGAATCATTAGCCTGACGAAATATAACTTCACGCATTTTCGAATTTCTGATGAAAATTTACCAAAAACAATTTATTTTCCTGTATTTCTATTGTCATCTTCCTAATAGTGGGGAAAGTGAAATTCGTTTTAATGAATCGGCTCAAGAGTAAAGTGTAGGATCGAAACAATGCACCCGTTCATCATTTTTCCCGGGTACCCGAGTGTACAACAATTCAAATGAAGTTCGTGTACTCAATCAAGTTGTTTAACAGCTGGGAAGTCTTGTTGCTGAATTGATTTTCTATCGTTATTCAGACCACGAATTAGGTTTTCCGGTGACCTGAAACAACTGACTATGAAATGTAGACTACATGTAAAGACAAACTCTCTCTCTCTCTCTCTCTATATATATATATATATATTCCGTTATTTAGTGGCCCTAGCCTAAATTAGAATAAAAACTTTTGACAACGCATATTACAAACGGGCATATCATATAGGCATTATGTAACCAACTAGACTGACTTGATAGCCTATCATGAATTTCGTCAATACGTGCGAATTCAGCGAGGAAATGCATGCTTATTCCAGCGTAGATCATGGGTGCTATAAACAGGCCAAGGCTACTACTAGAGGGAAAGAACTGTTAGATCAGTCCGTCCAATGTTAGTCGTACAGCAAAAAAGAATAATAAAAAGCACGAGCACAGCTCCAACAAATAGACTGACCAGAATTTTTCGACCACCGCTTTCTTTGTTCGAGTTTGATACACTTGACGTATGGGATTTCCGTGTCTCAGTCGCTCTTGTCATATCCACATTCGTGCAGGAGCGCGTATTCGAGTCGTTCATCTCATGTTGACTGAACACTCTGGATGACACATTTTGACCTTGACCACTTATGTTGGGGACCGCATTCACCTTCCCACCCGGGTCCACTCGAGTCGGACCAATGTCAGACCCCACGCAACCAGCAGGACCGTGGTCAGTTACATTTTTATTACTTCGATTCTCGTGATGGGGTTGTTGTCGCGCCAGGGATGTGGATCTACGGGATGGGGAATAGATGAGCGGGATGCATCCGGATGTCCGATTTGCAGTTGCAGATTTTGCTCCTGATCGCTCATGTGACCTGGCAGACGTTGCCATGCCAACAAACGGTCCACAGTCCGTGAGAATTGAATCGACAGAGGCATTATGAGAGGGTGGATGATTTGTCACCTCTGTAGTAAGCAGGGATTATGAAAAAAAGTGGGATGGATGAACCAACCAATAACAAACGTTGCATATCATCTAGTTAGAAATCGAAAGATAAGTTGCAACAGTCACAGATTTGTTGTCGAAGTGATCAAGTCTCTGGAGTACGACCATATGCAAATACGATGCGGACGGGCAATCCGTTTTTCCAAATATTAAGCGGTAATTTACAAAAATCGTCCAGATTTTCTCCGCCCTCATAACCATAGGCAACAAAACGTTTGGAAAGAAGAGCACCTAGATGGTTTATTGCCAAATGTATTTTTTCCAGGCTCAGATCTAAGGAAAAATAATGATCAGAAAGTGAAACCGAATCGAACCAGAAGACGATTGGCGTTAGCGACCACAGTAAGCCAGACTTCAATAAACATATCTGTCTAATGTCTAACCCAATAAATTCATTAAGTGCTTTTCTGATACACGAACTCCTTTAAACCCATCCAAAGTAGGGCGTGATTTTATGTAATGATTTAATGAAATCGGATAGCAATTTCGAAATCAGACCTATTTTTACTGACATTGGAATATGGGTCAAATTGCTCACGACGAAGAATCACATAAATAACAATAATATTATTTTTAAATCAATAGTATTACTGTTATATATTTGATTCATGCAATGGAAGCCGCGTGAGCAGCCGTCAGCGAAGACCAGACGAGGCAAGGGACGTTGGGAACCAGGAGCCGTGACTCTGAGACCTTGAACATCATCCAAATACAAGCAAGTCTCAATGGGCTAGGTGTGGAAATGAGGCAGACGGCAACGAATAGCCGTAGAATATTCTGAATTCCAGGAGAAATGAAACCAAAAATATGAAATTCATGGAGGCAGAAAAAAACTTGATTTATGTTCTTAAATCACCTGGACCGATTGAAACCTAAGAGGAAATGTTTTCTAAAAGAACTGTAATTAGATGAGTAAAACTCGAAATGAATAGAAATAGTTTTTAACAAGTTCATCTATTTTCGGGCATGCTCATGACTATCCATGTATTCTGCCGTCTATGCATTCACTAAATGAATAGGTAACAAAAATTTTCACAGAGAGTAAAACTTGTTCACATAATTGTCATCTGGTTTCAGTGGTTTGTATGATGCACATGTTATCGGGAGGCGAACGATAACCAAAATGGACATTTAGTAACCGACAGACCATCTCAAAAAGGGACAAGCGCACGTCACGCTTCACTCTCTACGTACCATCACACAAGCAAACAGTGGCAAATAACACCAGTTACTCCGACATAGTTGGCTGCCGAAAAAGAAAGCCGAACAGGAACACTCACCTACAATGTGAGCTTCATAGCCGACGCATAAATCAAAGGATTTGAGGCTATAAACACTGAAGCTTCCGTTTTCATCTAAATGCATTCTCATACTTCTAGTTCTTGTTTCCTGCTCCCGTTGCTTTCGCTTCAAATAACGCACTACATGGGACCTGTGCTTGTTGTGGACCCTAGCCACCTTAACGGTTATTGATTTCTATACTTCAGTAAGCATTTCAACACTCCAGTGGTCGATACTGACTTCTGCTGACTGACTTCTCACCCTCGGGGTTACTTCAAGGTCATTGCGAGTGCTGTGATCACATGACCTCACCGATCATAGCATTACACAGTCGCGCGCCCCAGTGTTGTCGCACGCAGATTCCGCGCGTTTGTCACTTGCTACACGGAAGTGACAGTGTAGAATCGGTAATATACCCAATACTACAGGTTGCTCCATCGTTTATCAACCCAGACCTGCTTCTATCAGAAGTGGATTTCATTGGAATAAGCACAAATTGCACACCAGTGAGATTCACAATGGGCTATCAAATCACTCTAGTGGGTCACAATGAACACGTGATATTCCCGTTTGCCATATGCATTGTCAAAACAGTGTGTCTATTCCGTTTTAGACCGGGACCGCTTCGGACATCCCAAAGCAGAAACCTGCTGACTGTTTCAAATTCGCACAGTCGAAAATCGTGCAATGATTTGTCCGCATACTGGTTTCCAAATGGAAAATGGTCGAGTGAAGCTTCATACTTCGATCAAATGGATTTGGTTTGCATTCCCAATCTCAAAATCGGCGGTGGTAGTGCTCACAGTCTTATAAATTATATGGAAAACTAATTTGCCGGTATGCAATAGTTTTGTCACACGATGTATTACTACTCTTATCAGATGTCATGCATGATCCGCATTGCGAAACGTTCCGCTGTCCATAGGGGAGATACGGTTTTAGTGCATCTCGTGATTTGATTACCAAGATGTGGTCAGTCAAGTTGGAAAGGGTAGACGAGACAACCCGTGAAGCTAGTCCCCAGGTGGTTCAAAGAGAACCAGTGATACACGTGAGAGCGAACGGAAAACCTTATCGCCCGGGTATGAAAAGAAACCAACAGTAATAGATTCGAAATCGATCAGTTCTAGATTTATGAGAAGCGGTTGAAAGCTTTAAGTTGGTCGAAGCAAATAAGGCTTGATTAAAAGTGTTTATCGGTAGAGCAGAAAACGGTGTTACAATCAACCTCTGGCTGTAGGTTCCTAGAACAATTACTTATGCACTGACGCTTAGAAGTCCGTGCTGATGTGCTAGCGTCTGGGTGCTAGCGGGCGGGCGCACGGATGTTCACGTGTGAACTGTATGCAAATGAGACAGATGCCTAGCTGATACGAATTGAAGTTAGACTACTAAATTAGACTTTTTTCTTGCCGATGTTCATAGTTTTTTTTTGGGAAACTGAGCTAGACACTCGGGTGGCGGCTTTGTGAGTAGTGTTGTCCAGTAGCTCGTGCGACAATGAAGACAGTGAGAAAGAGCAAGTTATCACACCCTGGGCTACGAAGCTCATAATTAGACTGTCAGAGCGATCGATCGAGGAAGAATGACACCTCTAGGTACCGAAATTGCCCGTCGATCACAATTAACTGACTTTCCGTGATATCTGGAAAAAAATACAGTGAGACAGAGCAACCGCGAGACGGAGACGAAACTTGCCAGACGATATTTGTAAATATAATTATCAATGATTGAAGTCTACGGGGTATTTCCGTTCCACATCATTCTATCAACGTGAAAATAACAATATGTTTACGTACGAATCTCTTGTTTCGAAATCGCACAAACGAATGTCTTTCCCTCTTCCGATTTATTTCACTTCCAGTGTACAAATTATATATTTCATGGGGAAGACAGAGCCTAATATGGTTAGGATTTTGTGTTGCTCATCACAACTCCGAAAGGTTGGAGCAAGTTAAATTTGTGGCCGTAGGAGACCAAGTACCCCGCGGCCGAGGACGATGAAGATTCACCGGCCTTTTTTGTGGATAAGTATAGACCGTTGGACCATCAATTTTGAAATCCATCCTTATTCGTGCTGACAATCGTAAAACCAAGAAGCTATCCGTTTTCTCACTGTCTGCGTCACTAGAATACCAAGTTAACTGACGGACAACATGTGAAACGTTCAGGTTAACCAGGATTTGTAGACTGTAAAATACTCGAACATATTCGGGGCTGGTTGTCTGAGGCTCTGAGTCGGTCACTCGCGCCAAAACGCTTCTCCAAATGCTCCCAGTTGACCGGCGTCTCACATAATCTCTGCTGAGGAGGTCCTACGCACTACCTTCCATTCCCACTAAAGTGCGACGACGGAAGCGAGTGCCAGGCCCCCTATAACGGGTTGACTGATATTCGGCAACCAGCCGCCAGACGGCCAAACCATGGCTCCAAACCAACCACAGGCGGCGTAAGAAGCATGCGGTTGTATGACCACTGACATCTGTGGTGAAGGTGTGTATCGGATGTCAAACCCCATCAGAAGGATGTATGAACTAAGCTATCATTTACCGGTCCACATTGAGCTATGTGAGCCTCAGGTCATCCTACTGCTTTGTGGGTTAAACCATTTGGTTAAAGCTTCTGCGTTGGGTCCCCAAATTAACCCTCTACTTCGGTTTCGACAACTAGCTCGTATTCAGCAGACAGAGGAATAATAGATCCTGATTGATTGCGGAAAGCGTAGATATATGGAATGGGAAAACTGTTGTGTGTAAAGAAATTCGCACAGTGTCTTTTTTTACCTCTTTCGCTCACTGTTTTCGTTAGTCAACATGAATCCTTTAGTACATGATCTGCATTCAAATCTGTACATATATATATATATATATATACTTGCATTGGTTTCGAAAGTTTAATCTGTGCTACTTTGTGCGAGTGCCTCATGGCCGAAAAAGTATTTATATTCGTTTAAATGAATAAATGATCATGTTTATAGAGAGGCGCAGTGAACATAGTTATTTTAGACAGTAGTTGATTTTCACACACTTTTCTCAGCTTCCAATGTCGTTCGACATGATTGTCTGGGTAACACTTGATCAACAACACTCTTTTTATGAGCCCATTGTCGTTTCACATTTATTCCTCAGTTCACCTTTTCTGTATTCAGTTGTAGAGAGATCGAATCAACTCTGATGTGCATTCCGGTGGTGCGAAAATGGGGGATTTTTTCCAGTCCACTCCGAATGACTTTCCGGTAAACGATTCAATGCAACTTTCCGGTCAGTGATATTAGTCAATACTTTCACGGATAAAACCCCTTTTTTGAGAGAGAGCACGAATGAAAGGGCAAACATTCCCAAAGTTTTGTCTATAAACGGAACACTTAGTAGGGATATCAGGGACTGGTTGCTCGAACACGCTGTCATATTTTCGAAACCAATACGAAAATATGACTGATCTGAATGTGTTGCATATTGTCCATTAGCTAACTTGCGGATAAAGTGACGTAGACAATGGCAGAACGGATAGCTACTTGGCTTAGCGAATATCGCAGCATCAATCGGGATACGTTTCATAATGAACGATGCTACAGTCCATGCGTACCCACAAAGAAGAGGACGATTTCCGGGGCATTTGGTCACATTGGGTCTCGAAATTGGCTCGGTCCAATCTTTCGTTTCGAATTTTTGTTGTTGACAAATTTACGAAATGTGCGATTAATTTAAACATAGAACAACTTTGCCCTAGGTAAGATTTGAAAGAAGCGTGTACGCAGTCTACGCATTTGTATTCTATGTGCTCTACTAACTGCAGTGGTCAGACACACCAATTAAGGCCCAAGTTACGTCAGCCTGTGGGATACACCTTCGCTAACTTTTTCTTGTTTGGGTAGCAAAGTCGGACTTCTCGGTGCATCAACCAGCATATATCGGATAGAATTCAAAGAGATTATCTCAAATGATCAAGCAATTTGGGTTGGTAACCAATGCCTATAAATGAAAGATTTGAAAACAGTTGGGATTACTCGCTTAGTTCAAATGGTTAGGGCACTTGCAGTAGATGTGTGGATTATTTTCATGTGTACCTTCCATTCTAGTCGAGGTTGGAAAAAATTTACTTTTGACCTAATTTTGCATTAAGTTACGGGTTTTCCCAATTGCGAATTTACGGCCTGTGTCAATGTTCCAATTCTGTGGTATCCGCATTTCGAGGCCACAATTATGGTCAGGCGATACGAGGATCAGCGCAACTATGCGTTTTTTTTACTTGTTTGCTTCTGTCCCAAATTTGACCTTTTTTCGATTTCACTTTTTTCGTCATTGCATCACCAAGCACAGTCATTGAATTTGTTCATTTTCTTTTATTATTCTCATCAAACAGTCCGATTGATTTTGACCACCCCAAGCTGGCGACAATCAATGCGCCCGTTTCGAGTTTTTGATCTAAATAACTTCAGTGGGAAATGATTTTTTTTAAATCTGGCATTCATAACTATTCTCATTGTACCGGCAGTGCAAAATTCATTTGTATTTCGGTCCCAAAAGTTGACGCCGTGAGCCAGTTTCAATCGGGAGTGTTCTTGCGAGTAGCAGTTTGATGAAACCGTTCCCCAGATCAAAACAAACCATATTTAACCTGCCTAAATGACCACAGACGATCCCCAAAAGCACACTGATACACAAAGTGTACAATTTATGAAACAGTAAAATATACCCTATAAAACCACCCTCTCGTATCAGTAACTAGTAATAATAATAAATTTGTAAAAGAAAGTGATAATACATGGTGCTCCAACAAAGCAAACTTATTAGTCTACTTATTCGGACAGTTGAATTACCACAAAAGCTGAGGGGTGTTCTTTGAAGTATGTGATTGATTTTTTTTCCGGCTAGTTCATTTTAGTAAGACGAAAAGGACCATAGAGAAAGAATTGCTAGCGACCATAAATTTTGCTTGCTCTCATTCAGTAAATCGAAAAAATGGAAAGGCTTCTTTGGATCAGTATAAGCGAATACATCTCCAAAAATTTTCAACCTCTTCGTGACTAGTTATTCTCGAAGGCAATGATATATCACAGGTGAAATTCAATCCAACAATTTGACCTGAAAACTGTATTTTGAGCCACGATAAATCCAGACAACGGGAGTTTGTTCAGGTGCATGAAAGTGACAATTATTCCCTTGCAAAGGACTGGACTGTGTTTAAAAGAATCTCTGCTATCCAAATGCCATTGACGTGGTCGGCACCCATGATCACATGTTTTCCGTTTCTTTCACTATCCTTACTTGGCGTTTTCCTACACTAATTATCATTGGAAAGAGAGCAAAAAACAATCGTAACTCTGAAACTTGGAACGACTTAGAACTACGGAAGATCTCGTTAGGTCGGGTGTGGTAACGAGTGGAGCGACAGCTAATTGTCTTCTACCACCAAACTGTGATACTTAATTAAACCAGTATAAACCGGTTTTTTCAGTATGAACCAATATAGATTGCAAACAATGGATAGTGCGTGCATCGACAATCCCCGTCGATTCGGATTAAAGACCAAAAGAAAGACACTAGACCTTCAGCCTGTGGCCAACGTACATTACCAGGTACAACCCAATATATCAAACAAAGGGGGTTGTAGTCGGTCAGCAATGCCAATGGGTTGTCCCCATAGAACACATGACCAAGCAACTGTCTTATTCCGACCAACAGATGAACAAAAATAGAGACGCTAGTAAACGCCTTCTAGAAAGGCTTGTGATTCCGCGCCTAGTCCCAACTACATTAGCGGTGAATCTCACCATCCTCCTACAATATATTGGGATATGAACAGCACTTTGTCGACTGGGTAGATAAGAACGGTTTTGTGACCACTGATTCAGAGCTTGGATCTTCCCTTTGTTAGCAAATGCTAACAGACGCGCATGTGTGGGTCCAGGAATGCTAATCAACAGGGAGACAATAAAGATCATGGAGGTTATCAAAAGGAAAACGGTGGGAAGTGGGAGGACGGAGGGGGATGCAGATGTGAAATCGCGTAGTAAATCCCACCACAGGTGGTAAACTTCCTTGATCTTCGCACGCGGCTGATTTGACATACCTTACTGTTGAGGTAAAGTTATTAAGTGATGTATGTAGATGCTTCCTTTTTAAATGTTATGAAATGGTCGATAAACGTTGAGATACCACCATCAGGGTGTTTCAACAGAGACTTGGATTAGGATGCTCCTATCGCCGATCAACTTCTGCGCTTGGCAGTCCTAGATGACTATGAGTTACTTTCAGATAATGACGCTCATAGTCGTTTCAACGATAAAAGTAACTAAAATATAATATTAGTCAAAGCGAAGGAGTTGCACGTTAGCTTTGGAAAATGTTGTACTGAAACCTTTGGCCGAAAGAACGCGTGGCTCATTGGGTCGAATTATTGCCCTACGAATACAAGATCGGTCCTATGCAAAAGCTACGGAAGTTTTATTCCCCTCCGGCTAGCTCACTCACAACCGGCGAGAATGAGTGCATCAAACCGATTTCTATCAGTGCGGCATCGGAAAAAAAATTGCCGCGAGTGGACGTGAGGTTCTCGCTGACCCAGTGAACTGTTGCTTCACGGACTAGTTGTATAAAACACAACAAACAACGATAGCCAAGTTGCATAACATAACAGACTGGGATTTGCAATCTAACTGTCCGTGATGGAGGCGAATAACAGCGAAACAACAAAAAAGACTGTACAAGTCTTGTTTGTGCAACAGACCATATTTGGCAAGTGAGTTATTGCTTACGTGGGCGTGCATGTTTCTAATGGACAATTCTCGACCAACTAATTTTCATACGATTGTAAATGAGAATGCAAAATTATTTCTGTCATATGTTTGTGTACACGTATAGGATCTAGGGACAGACGAAAATTGCAAACTTTCACAAAATGGAATAAGAAAATTGTCAAACTGAACTCTAATTTGCGTATGATGTTTAGGCATTGGGAATTGAGACCATTTCGGTCTAGGTCAACTAAACTAATGAACCTAGTTACAGCATGTTTCTGTCCAGTTGTGAACGGATTTCAGTTCTTTACAGTTCAGTTGCAAGTTTTCCTCGATCGTCTGAAAGAAAGTCTTTGTTTGGGAGATGTGTTGTGCCTTCAAAATGTGAAATGCTGTTGTAAAACAGGTCAGGCTAAAAGACGAAATCCGGCTCTTGCAGGGGATGGATTGAGAATAGTGATTCGTTTTCATTAAGAAGACAGTTGCATCGCACCCAACGGCTGTACACCGTATGAAGCATTCTGGCATATACAAAGGGCTCGGCCGGCACTAATTAGTCGGAAGCTCCTACGATGTCAGCATAACATCCAATCACAGACCAGAGGTCGAGTATACACTGCAATAATGAAGCTGGTCGTGCTATATGGTTCAGAATCGTAGCCGTTGAGGAAAGACTTTCGGTATTTAACCACTACTGTCTTCGCACTGTTGATAGCAAGTGATGGGAGAATGTCATCCATAACTCACAGGTTAGGCACATCGTATTTGGTGGTAGGATTTCTCTGAATGGGAGGCACTGAATTTCAGTAGATTTAGTAAGTTGGAATGTCTTACCCATGTCCATGGAATGCCTGTCTTGCTGTACGATGTTGTCCGAGGCCGGTGGTAACTGGAGGATTGGTTTAGATGGTCAGTCGAAAATAGTGGACCCACTGATGTTGGTTCAATCAGCCTGTGAGCGCGGGGTCCACGAGATTTCCCCATAGGATGATTTATGACGTTTTGTGACATCCTTTAATGTCCCAGTCAGTGACTTTCTTGGAATGGAAATCTTTCTTCTTCTGTACAATTCCCTAGTTTCTTGGCTAGCACTTGGTCTGTCAATATTTCGCGTTCTCGATTTTTACCCTTCGAGTAGACGGTTTTGTGAGGCTAATAGTTATAACACCTGTAGGTGAACTATTCCGAGGAGGAAGTATCACTGGACTAGGAAGTAGGTCTCTACGCTCCGAAATATTTGAGAACAGAGAAGACGTAAACCAAAATTCGTATATTTTTTCTTTCGAATTCAGTTTCTTCTTCCAGAATGCATTCACATTTCACGGAGGTGAGTTCTTTTAGTTTGGTTTACCGGCAAGGCCTAGGGTATATCACATAAGGTGGTTAGCCGCTGCAGATCAAGATTCAATCGTCTGCCAAAATAGGTTAGTAACAGGCGACAAATCAGCAATTTCAATGGGGACCATTTAAATATGTTTCCTACGGAACGACTGAAACTCACGGGTGGTAACCTGACTCCAGTGCACGTGTTCGTCAAACGGAAGTCTGACTTACTCTCCTCTCGTACTAATAAAATGACAGCAAATTTTAACTGAAGGCTAGCAAAAAACCCCTTCCTAATTCTCATTGCACGTGGCTACTCTACTGCGTCTACGGTATTTTCATGTCTAATGCATATGGCCCGTCTGAACTATGGAGACGCCTGTATGCGCTCGGTGAGAGTGGTCATCACAATGCAATGATATAGTTAGTGTAGGCGACACTCATCTTCGGCCTCGTCCCTGGCCCCCGGGAATAGTCTGTAGACTGAATTGAAGTATGGTTTCTACAGATAGTTGTTTACATGGAAACAAACAAGCGGAAGCCGATGTTTTCCACACATTCTACCGTCCTTTGTTTGGGAGACTCGCATAGGCCATAAAGAATCCGCATTTGAAACAAACATTACTGGAATAGGTGGTATAATCAGACAGTTATGAATTCCGTCTCAAGCAGATTAGTACAATTAATTGAGCCTATGCAAGAAAGAATCGTGTTCCGAAAAAAACATCGTGAAAGAAGCAACATGACGGAGGAATGTGGTCCCATTCAATTGTTCATTGCTTACGCCCCTCCCAGGGATGGTAACTGGATGAATAGAATAAACGCTAAATGCTGCGAGTCTTCAGCAGATGACTATTGGCTGTCGTTTGGCTTGTCCGATCTAATAAAATTCCACGTGGTTCTGAATCAGTTTAAGCTTCGCTATCGTGGTTACTGGTAAATGGGCTTAAGAAGCCATAGGGTATGCCTTTTCCACTAACATCCATGTACCATGCGTCCAATAAAAATGATCTGACAGAGGTTACATTTTAATCCGTTGCTGAGTACAACATGGGACAAACGATGTAACCTATCACAGAGGTTATCATGTCCCTTTCTTATCTTCAGCTTCTCTTATTGATAAAACAACAATGCATACCATTTTCGAGAAGGGGGTTATGACCAACAGAGGACCGCTAAATAGGGAAATTGACCGACAATGGTAGGATTCGAACCGGGGAACTTGAAATTGAAAAGTGGTAATGTTGACCGTCTGACCTGTCGATCAGTTAGCAAACTAGTTTACCCGACTGCATAACCGTAATGGAAGTTTCTTAAAAGAAAATTAATTATTTTATGGAAGACATCCTCCATAAAACAGCACACAAATTTTGCCAAAAATGGTCTAATTGCCGCTTTCTGTCACTTGCTTTGATATGTTTATCAGATTCGTAGAACATCTGACCGGGACAGATGACCTACTATGGTTCGAGGATTCGTGTCTACCACGGGGCGAACTATGATAGTTGTCTAGTGGTTGTCCTGATCGCATATTTGCGGTATGTGCGTTGTTAATTTATCCATTTGGTACCGTAGAAATTGTCGTATCAATTTTATTCCTAAATTGAGAATTGTTTGATTTTGTTTTTTTTTTGTTAGCGGAGAAATCCGGATAACAAACTGGAGCCGAAACAACCGTAGTCTAGGATCAGAGGGGATAAGCAGGGCATTGATTTGTGAACGCCGAATGCGCACGAGATTACAGAATTGCGAACATAAACCTGGAGGCCTAAGGGATACAGGGATCGGTGCCATATCCTTGCCTAATAAGTATCATGTAGAGCCAAAAAAAAGCACTAGAATCCTACCTTTTTATTGCATGTGCAACACACCAGTACTACGTACCATAGCAGCTGGTAGAAAAGTAACCATATCCCCGGAACCTGGAATGGGGGATAGAACTTTATATGGTCCCGATGGGTTAGGCGCGGTAACTAATCGAACAAAAGGGAATCGCATCCCTAAACCAACGCATTCATTCGTGTTGTCATTCGTGACTTTCTAATGACTCATCATGCAGCTCCAATAACCCAAATGCGGTTGAAAACCATGAGTGTACTTGTACAGTTGCTTCATCTTTGTTAGAAATCATCATGTGACCAAAACTATGAAGATTTTATGAATCATGGACTAGAATTCAGTGAATTTTGGGTCATTTTTTATTGTGAACAATTTGGTGAACAAACATATCGATTTACACTTTTTATTTTGTACTCCGTGGCTTTCTTCATTTTCGTCCACGAATCAAAAGAGTTATGTTATTTTGGTGACCACGTGACTACGCATTCGCAGCAGCAATATTGCTGGAGACATCTAACATTTCAAATGAAGAACAAATGGTAATATTACGTAGCCATTCCCTAAGGTCTCTAGATCATTTTTAAAACTTGCTTTGTAATTAGAATTTCTACAAGAAAATTACTTTGAGCATAGATTTGCGAACATTTAAAAGCTGTTAGAAGATAAGTGCTGTGTTGCGGCTCTGTGAAAGTCATCTCGGACAATCCATTGATATGCCGCTCGAATTACAGTCGTCCATTAAGGGGATAGAGTCCAACTGATGGAACCTTGCATGTTGTACCCCAGGGACAGAATGGCTCTGTGATGCGGATTTAGGATTTCCTATGGTCAACTAAGACTTGGTAATTCCCGATAAATCACTTCGGTTATGGACAGCAATTGACTGTCCTGTTCACCGTTACCATGCCCGGACTACTGAGAGCGCATGTTTCTATGTCAACCCAGTATCCATGTCTAAGTTTCACGGTTGCCTTTGATCTTGTTATGGTCCCTTGGTGATATCGGATACACCTCTTCCACCGCGCTCTCATTGTGCATACAAATGTTCGACAAACTGGTGCCATGTCTTGTGAAATGCCAATCTTGACCAGAAACATAGTCACGATCAACATTAGGGCTCAGCAAGTTTTAAGTTAAATAATTCACTCTAAGCAAAGAGAGTTAAGAACAAATACGAAACTAGTGAGCTATGCAATCAAATTGGTTAAAAAAGTTTTAATTATCAGGACGAGTGAAAAGCATTGTGATCAGGGCGACTGAAACTTGCAAATACTCTCTGTTAGCTGTATATCCTACCATACACTTCACAACAAAAGCCTGTTTCGAGAAAGAATTTACAGAATTGTCAAAGTCCACTGTATGGTTTCTCTCCGTGCATTGGGTTCCAAGCCCGCCGACCAAACTTCTAAAACCATTTGCTTTTGTTTTGATTTCTGCACTGCACCCTGAAAAATCGCGTACGGGTTAGAGTCATGGTCGAATTGCATTCAGGATATCAACGGGTTTCGACTACATTTGTGTCACATTGAATAGATCCTTGTTAACTGGCAGTTTCCGATACTCCGTCCTATTAACCGGGTCTTAATAAGTGCGCATTTGATCCATTAAAACAAAAATCCTACCACGTTTTGGACTTCTTTCAATTACAATGGCTCATCACTATTTTTATTTCCTTTTTATTGTGAAGTGTAGGGTACAGACAGCCAGTTACGCATAAAACAATTATTAGGAGTGACTGTGCACTCGGATGGCGTCGACACTGAACAGTTGTCGCGACTTGAGGAAGCCAATGATACTCGGCATCACCCCTGTTCTACCGTTACTACTTCGGGTTTTTACTCTCTAATCTGGACCATATGATCCCCGTTCATGGTAACATTTGCCTTTTTGTCGTTTTCAAAATTGGCCAGTTATCCCAATCAAGCTTAGGAGTTTCGATTCAAAGACTTCAATCTTCAGTCCGAATTGTTGATGAGGACCGCAAATCCACGGAAAATCCATAATCTTTGTCCTCGTACACACTTTCAGCCTGAAATTCTCTAAAGCAAGGATCGTTTTCCCAAAACTCCTTCTACCGACGTTTAATCATAATGAATTTAATCAAATTTACTACGACATTGGGTGGTAGTTAGATATTCATTGTGGAACTGTAGACCAAATAAGCGCAGTTCCTTCCCCATTGTATCGCCGAAGCTAATTACATTAGTCAGCCTCAATCACGAGTGATATGCTTTCACTCTGTACAACACAGATTGGACTTAAATTCTCGGAGCAATCCACCCAACTCCCTCAGAAATTCATGAGGCAGCTGCCATAAGGGTGTCGAAAATGGTTACTTGGGTGTAGTGCACTGAACCACTACTCATCACTGGCATCATGTGACAGAAGTGTACAATATCAAGCAATCGAAGGGTGCATTCTGAGATAGTGACAAGCAAACAAAACCCGGGAGGACGTTGTTAGATCCTGTAAAAAGTCAGTGATCCATCGAAGCGTGACTGAATAATCCAAGCACCAATCTCACGATCAAACTACCAATTGGGCTAGCAGAGGGTATCCATTTACCAAAGACACTTTGCATGCGTGTCAAACTAGTTGGACCACCATTAGGCTGAATGTGACAATAACAAATGCTAACCAATTTTGAGGGGATTGGATACGGAAATCCGATCAGGCACTGCTCTCATTTCATAGAGTAGGAAGCAGTACCGCGGTTCATAGGTGCACTTCATCATGAGGTGATTGAAAGAGGGGGCCGATCAAAATCACACAAGATCTATAAGCAATTTATCGGGAGTAGAAAGAAACTTTTATGTTCGTTAATTTGAATAGCTCAGACCATAATCGGAGTGACAATCCTGGTGATGACAGAAGGTTTTGTGTTTAATGGGAGCAACTTACTATCGGCAATGAAACCAAATTTTTTCGTTTAACGAGCGATTTTCATTCCAGAAATAATGAACACGAGAGAACAAAAAATAGGTCTGAGCAAACGGTCCGCAACAGGACCGAGGAAAATCCAGGAGTGGGACTTGGAATTGATTCACTTTTGAAATCTCGGCGGGATTCGAATCCATGCAACCACGCATCTGTACCACGTGCGCCGTACCAGTGAAACTGAGGCCGCATCGAAGACTGTATCGACCATTTCACTTCGGGATCAATGGTTGCATGCGCGTATGTACACTAGATTAAGCCATTTGATCGAAACTGTGTATAGACTGCTCAGTAAAAAAGTGTATAACAGTAGGTCCGGGAAACAGTACGCTCAACGGACCACGACCAACTATCCACAATGACATTACACTGAAAAGATGAGTAGTGCCAGCAAGAGAGCGATTTTTTTCGTTGTGCAAAGATGATTTTTCTATTTCCCGTGTCCATCAGGTTGGAACAAGACAAATTTGGGTGCTGCGAGTGGGATTGCGAGTATAGAGTTTCTGTTGCTCGTTCGAACTATGAAGTGTCACGCAAGTGAGTACAAAACCCTAGCAACGAATGTAGTAAAAAGAGGGTCCCGGATAAAACCAACCCATCACTCGGACGAATTTTCTGTTCAGTAACCTCTAGCTAACCAAACGATTTTTCTAGAGGCATAGTTTCCTTCATTTACATGAAAAACAAGAATCCCAAGATGTATTTCTAATTGCTCTTGCAATTTTGCATTACACCGAAGTATTCACAATGATCACGATGCGACCGGTTTTTACAGACTATTTACTATCATACCAAGATAAATTCCCTTTAGCCCAAATTCATAATCATGGCCCAAATGTCATGATGGAAGCATGAACATCTGAGATTACAAGACAATAGTGCGGAGAACTTGTTTAGAGTCTTTCTGTTCGAATCTGTCCGCATCCTGTTGAGGAAGGAGAGCAGCTGTTGTAGACGAGAAGATTGCTAACAGAGAGAGGATTAACTTTATCCACGACTTGATTGAAGCTTGAGTGTGTAGTGGAACAGGTATGCCTTATAGCCTCTAGGAACCACTAAACGAGGAAGGGAAGAGAAGGGAAGGGAAAGGAAGGGGGTTGAATGAGGAGAAACTGGTAGCCGTGGTCCGGAAAGTTGGAATTCCATAGGATCAACTAGGGCCTCAATAGAATATTCGTCGTAAATAGTCGGACGACAACGAATCTCCATCTGCTACCAAAGAAACTTGTTAATTCGTAATTCGAAACTTCTACCTTTCTGGGGTGACATGCTTAGTCCGCCAGAACGCATGAAAGCTACAATTTGATAAGTCATGTGACACAATTCACAAAGTGACAATCACAAATGAAAGTACCAAAGGAGGATGCCATTGTTACATTTAGAAAAATGGTCAGCTAGAGCGTATCAGTATGAGTTTCAATTTATTGACCACTAACCTTGCACTAAAGTGCGCTCGTTCGGGTCGCTACCTTACAACAATGTCTACTTAAGAAAGAGGAAAAGAAAAAGAAGAATAGAGAAAGCGCAACTTCAAGATAATAAGTTGGACAACAAAATACAACGGGAAAGATTTCGAACGCAAGAATATCAGTGAATGTGGTACCGATTGTCTCGAGCTGTCGTTTGGATGGATCTCGTCGACCCCCAACCCGGAAGCTTAGCTATACCAACCCAAATCGATCTACTGATAACAATTTTTGTCATATCATCGAATGGCCACCTCGACCAATTTTCCAAGCACTGCCTGCCTCGAGGAACATCATGCAGAGATGTAGGCTTTCTGGGGACACAGGCAAAACATTTAGACTCACTGTCTATTGTAAAAAAATACCTTCAGTCAAATCCTTAAATTATTGAGAACATTCTCTCGCCATATTTTATTAAAATCATGAATAAAATACTAACCAGATACAAACTGACTGAAGCATATGTCACGTTCAGACTTGCCGTGAGAAGATCTGGTTAATATAACTCCACCTGGTTGGAAACCGCTGTGATTCTCACGAATATATCGTTCGAGAGTACTAGATGATCGATGGAGGGCAATGTCCCCGAGTACTTTGAATGCAATGCTTGCCAAACTGATTCCTCGTTTTTTCATGTGAAGACCTGTCAACTGTCTTGGGTTGAGAATATCCGCAATTTCTGAGGCTAACGATTTGATGTCCGTTATGGCAACTGCCGCTCAGTGCAACGCTTTTTTGATCTACTCTCAGTGTTCGCTTGGAACCTGCCCATTTAGCTGTGACGATAACCGGGCTGATGGCTTCAGATGAAACTCAAGTTAACGATCAGTGTTTTGAAAAAGCTGTGCAGGAGTGATGGTTTTCATGTTGGTGCGGCCGCAAACTAGGAGAAAACCAGAGCGAGTTCGGACTAAAACATGATCCGAATCCACAAGTAATTCAGAATGCTCGACAATCCTCGCCTGATTCATACAGCCGAAGATCAACGAGAAGGTGAAGTATGGCGTCTGACGACTCCTTATCAGTTTCTGTGACAAAATTTTGCGTCCGTCGCAAGCTGTCTCTGGTCGGAGCCATGTTTGAGGCATTCACCGTTGTCCGTGCTATCGGCTGTGGCAGCACACAGACCCCCGATGTGACGATTCTGTGTCCGTCAAGTAGCCGCGTTCAGCTTTGAAGTGGTCAGCCGCGATCACGTCTGTTGAGTGCACACTTCGGAGTAATCAAGATGGGTAGAACTAATCCTTGGGGTCAGAAGAGCTACAGTCGGTAGGCACAGGGAAAGTTAGGACTAATAAACAACGGCGCTTCAGTCGACTATACCGTATGGCTAAACAAGTACGGAGATTCAGGTTTGACAACAGCGTCAAGTTGGATGTTGATTCGATCTGGATAAACAGTCCGAAAATTGAGCGGAAGAATAATTGATCTAAGTAGATTGGCGCCCACTCAGCTGTACCCCGCTGCCTTGCGGTCAGATTTGATTGAGAACTAATCGTTTTCCTGCTTAGTGGCTGGACCCCCTAACAATGCCAGTCAGCGTTCCCTATGAGTTACATGTCTACAAATAATTCCATACTGCATCGGTCATCGCATAGGATAATCAAGACCGCGCTGCCCGTTGCATCGAACGGGGTGGGTGGTGATAAGTATGCTACTGCTCATAGTTCCCTCTCTTATTCAACCTGTCCCTTTTGACTCCAACCAAGTCTCTTTGTCCCAACTCTACCAGCCTATAATGTCCCCACGCCTAAAACGCCCGGCACTCGCAACGGTTCATTGTGAAACAGTGCAGGAAGTGCTTTTTAATGTGCTAGCTCACATTTTCTCAAGCCTTGTCAGCTTCTGAATCTCGGTTCTTTCAATGTGGGCACTCTCATGCAGGTTGACTGAGAGCCTTGCTTAACTCTGACAGTGGACTCATTTTCGACTGATGTCTGCTGCGTGAGTGAAACTCGAATTCAGGAGCTGATCGATGCGGTTCAGCTAGCTGTGACTATTAACCCATCAGGACACTACCTGCACAGATCAGGGGCAACTTGCGCTGTTGGTTAGTCGACAAGTCTGAATCTGTTCATTTTAGTTTGGCTCTCTGGTTTTAGTCATTTAGGCGCCGTGCGACTCCAAGGTCTAGTTGGTGTTCTGAAGGTTGGTTGCGTTGAGCATATTTTGTCTGTCATTTCGGCATATGTGCCAACAGAACGCAGCACTGACACGCAAAAGGAGGAGATTTATGACGAACTCGCCAAACGTTGTAACATTCAACTGCCATCTGGTGATATGATTGGACAAGTTGGAAAATTTTGTTGCATCAGACGCTTTTTAGGTGGCAAGTCACCGTGCCAGCTTAGCCTATCTGTAACGAAGATACCCTTTTCCAGTTTTGGGCCGGCAATTTTATACTCCGGTCTAACACCAATTTACGATGCATTTCGCACCTCAAATCGACTTGACCGTCCCACGCCACAGAATCTATGGATCAGGTCGATCATATCGCAACAAGATAACTATGACGCCGTTCTGTTCAAAACTGTGGATCCTACTGATTCGGGTACGTAGAACCGGACCAAAATTTAGTTTTAATGCGATTTTGCTGCAGCCCAACGGCTATCAAGGCAAATTGCAAATCGTACAACGTCTGATGACTGCCATGATTTTGGCTACGATAATGTTACTCCGCTTGACACCGATTCGCGTGAGTAGTGTACGTAAACAGCAAGCCACATCTCGTTCAGATTCAGATTGCATCGACCATATTTTTACCCGTCAGAAACTCCTTTAAATGAATCACACACCGTTACCCAACAATCGTGATCCCTCTTGACTTGAAGGGTGCCTACGATTCAGTCAGTGGTACCATTCAGTGCTGTTCACCGGAAAGGAATGTCACAGAGGATCCTGAATCCGTTGCGACCATTGTAGTCGCATGCCTGTGGTCGAGTAAGGTGAACTGCCGAGTTTATTTTAAATGACGAGAGGTACTCGACAAAGGTATCCCATTTCGCCCTCTTTTGTTTCAGTTCATCGTCGATGTGGTAATAGAGGATGATTTAGACCATCTGAATATGAGCATCAAACTTGCAATTGACGAGACGATGTGTTCTGGCTAACGCAGACAACTTGGTGTTCTTATTCCAATTTAGAAACATGCCCGAAATGCACTATAGAAACTGTTGAGGGCGTGCTTTGAACCTTCAAAGTGTAAACTGCTCTTACAAGACTGGACGACAGTACTATCGGTCTTGGTAGTCGATGCGGAATAACTGACTATGATTAGCGATGGAAGTGGGGCATTAGAAGGAAGCATGCATAAATCCAAGGCTCTAGTGGCGTACGCTGGACTGAAGCGCTTGTGGCATCGGCCTGATATTTCACTCAAATTGAAAGGCCGTAGGTACTGTGAGACATTGCGCTCAGCTTTGTTGCATGGTTGCGAACCATGGAGTATACGTATCGGAGATGTTCATCGGTTAGGGTTTTTGACCAATGATACCCAGGATTAGATGGAGTGACCGCGGGAGTAATGTTGAGGTGAGTAATCTAGTAATAGGTGCCGGTTCTGAGAATATCCTATCTTAACGTAAGAAGCTTAGTGTACTACGCTGGTTGGGTCACGTGTTGCGTGTGGCGAACGCTCGTCTATCATAGCGTGCCCCATTTTGGGTTCCTCCCACGGAATGGAAGAAGCCATATGAAGGTCATCATATGATGTGGCAATGTGGACTAAAATGCACAGCGAACTTCAAAAAGCAGGTGTCATTCTTCATGGTTGGAGTAAGGACACGTTTATCAACTCGAAGGATATGACAGCGAATGGAGCATAGTGGGCCTTGTGCTGAGACTACTGTTGAATGAGATTGTTTGGAATATGCGCATTTGGTACTACTAAATTGGACTCCGCGTATTGGTTATCACGACATGCTTTTCCCCACTTCTGTCGCTTCACTTTCTGTACACCTCGCATATCCGTTCTTTCTTGCAGCGATTATTAGGGCCTGCTGGCCTGTACTAATAATGATAATGCTTCAGTCAATGGCTATTGATGCTTAGAGAACCATCCAACCGAGCTGCGTACAAATGACTTTGCCTTGGAGCCAGTTTAAGAATGACATCTCCTGTCTCGTGCTCAGGGTGATCTCGATACCAGCATGAAGATTTGCACAAATAACTGCATCACTTGATACACGAAGACCAAAACGAGGTTGTATGTGGGCTGAGAAAAGTGGTTACGGAATTAGGATCTTTAATGTGCATTTCGGAGATGCAACGTCAGTCTAGTTGAAAAATGCCAAGAACTCCAACTGGAGTATTTTTTATTTTGCCTTAGATGGTTTATTGTGCAAACACGGTGAACAGCTAAGTGGGGGCTAAAATAATCTATCCAATCTAAATATAAACTTTCCATTTATATTACAACCGGATTAACCTATCAAATAACTGAGAGACATTATTTTTTGGCGTTTATTTACTCAAATACGTAGGTGGTTTTCTGTTCTCTTCTCTAGCATGTTTTTTTCTGATTTTTTAAATACTGGTTTGAACACAAGCTTGGCACCAACGGAAGAACCTGAAAATTGAACCTTACGGAAAATGGATAAAAACGAGAAAATTAATAAACGAGTAGGAGAAAATTGTTTCGTTTTTTGTTTTCAACTTGCATAGTTTGTGATTTTCTAGGTTTTCGTTTTCGGCGATTTTAAGCCTATGCAGCATTCGCGTTACTGATTTCGGTTCTGAGCCATATCTCTCAGCATTTCTAATCTACCGCAATCCTCATCTTTTGGGCTCCAAATGGAGGGAGGGGGTGCGAGACACCAAATGCGATGATAACTGAAGCTTATTCCATAACTTAACTCTTGACCGTCTCATCGTATCCTTCATCCTTGCGAAAAGGTAAACAATGAGCG
>LUCM01007653.1:97230-107331 GCA_008360955.1 Fasciolopsis buskii
ACAATATCAGACCCTTTGCTCTTCCGAACAAGAGTGACGAGGTTATCGTAAAATTCGTCTCTCTCCATGTCAGTGCTGCAGTCTGTTGGAGCGTATACCGAGATAACAAATAAGCTACGCTTAACACTACTATCCTTTCGGACGTCGACTGATCCCTGTAGTCTCATGGCACAAAAAGCGACTGTTGACTGGGATCCAATCTAAAAGGGCTGCTTCAGCCTTCTCACTCAAGACTATTCCTACACCACGTTGACCCACAGCTTGAGCTACCTCGTCTGCTGAAATGTGCAGGAAATATTTTGTCGAGACATTTGACACAGTTAGTTGAATTGCTCTACTCTACTCGAATCCTGAATTTGCGTCTCATTAACGAAGTCTGAAATGACGTGGAGAACGTTGATTTGAAATTTTCGCTCAAGGTTTATATTTAGTTCCCGGATTCAGCATGAATCCACTGTTTGAATGTTTTCAGCGATATGGAAAACACTTATTCATCCTCACTTTTCCAAGTTTCGCTCTCATTTTTTTCGCGCCTTTTGTCGCATGCTCTAGTCATAAATGTAATGAAGCCGACATATCCACCCGCATCACTAGAAGAAAGAGGTGACCGTAATATTTAAGTTTAAAGCGATATTACATGTACATCCAGTTCGAGTAGGCCTTGTTGCGCGGATTTTATTTAGCAGACTTCAAATCCAACCGTTGAATAAAGTCAAATAAGACGAGGGGCGCAGCGTGCTAGAATGGACTGGTTCAAGGGTTCCTGTGGCAAAATGCATGCAAGCGATTAACTGGAATTCAATTACACTTCATCTCTATTCATCTTGATTGTATGCAAGGATAGAAGCGTGATTATCACTGACCTTAAAGTTTGTGGCGAAAGTCTGCTAGTTAACATGTGATATCGATAACGCATGAGCGTGAGACAAACATACACATAGATAGAGAAATTACATAGAAGAGGAAAGATTTCGAATTCAAGAAGGCTACTGACTCCAACACCCAACCATATCATTTGTTGTTTCCAAATATCGATTCTGGGGATCCCGTGGATCTCAACCCGGTAGTTTAACTGCACTTGTACGCCTCAGTTCACTTGTTAAATCTTTCATACTTTTCATCCATGCCATTGACTAGCAACCCCGGATCATCTTCCAGCCATTGCCTTCCTCGAAGAGCAGAGCGCAAAGACATACTTGTTCCTTGAGCGTACGTAAAACTTGTCCCAACCATCTTAACCTATTCTGATTCATTGCTTGTTCCAAACACTGAACCCAAAGAGCCAGCGCTGAACGCCTTACTTCTGAGTTACTCACAAGATTCCCCCACCATATTCTAGCAGTACTATGGAGACAACGGTATAACCTATCAAAATCTTTCCGGCATCCTTTGCCTTCAGTGGTCAGGTTTCGAAATCGTATAATACTGCCGGATTTACTGGTTCCATGTGAGCGGGGTTTTTGACCGATAGCCGAATGTCAGGCGGACGTCATGGAGGTTTCAAATTGGTGAATGCCAATCGAGTCTTCTGTAAACGTGGGGAAATTTCATCCGATATACGACCACCGTTTGAGATAAAACTGACCAAGTAACTAAATCTATCCACCCCACTTTGTCGTTCCCCTACATGAGCGAGGTTTGACTTCGACCTAATCCAGTCCCACAACAGCGTTTCACACTTCGGAGGTGCAAAATATGGCCTAAACAAACCTAACACCATCGTCAAGACGATCGAGAAACATCTACAACTTAATTGGATCTCCACCCAGTGGCACAATATCGTCCGCGTATTATAAATCAGACGGATTTCTCTCTGAGCAAACATCAATGTCGCTTTTATGGAGCAAGAGTGAAACTTACTCCACTACCATTTGAATGACAAAGTTAAACGGAAGAAATGAAAGGAGGCAACCTTGATGAACACCATTTCTCGTGGTGAACCGGGATAAAAAACCGCAGCAAGCACGAACTCTGCCTCGGCTATTCCCGTACAGAGGTAGGATAAGTGGCATGAACTTGCCTAGCGGACCCGTCAATGAGAAGAGCCAGAAAATCACACGATCGACAGTCCTATGCCGCTTTCACATCGAGGATGACAAAAATCGTGGGTGGGCAAACATGAGCCTTTCTTCTAAGATTTGTTGCAGGATGAAACTGTATCATTACGATCCCGACCGAGTAGAAAACTGAATCCATGTTCACTCATATATCTTAGGCAGATTTCAGATAACTGGTGGAGGATAAAGCCTGTCAGCAGTTTGGATGGAATGATCATTTACACGGGAAACTGTCACCTTTCTTGTAAACCAATGCAACCACTGATTTACATCAGTCTTTGGGAATTTCTCCCCCCTGTCCAGAGTGATTCAGGTTTTGTTAACTCTGACACTAACACTTCAGCACCGTCCTTGAAAAAAGAATAGGATAGCCCATCTGACTCAGGTGCCTTATGCCTTTCAGAAAACGCATCTTCCTTATGGCCTCCTTTTCTGATAGGGGGATGATATCTAACTGCGTTGTTTCACTTGCAGGCATAACTTGGTGGTCCACTATGTTGGTGGGCAAAGAAACTGCTCACTTAAAAATGTCCAGTCCAGCGCTCTACTCGACGTTTATCAGAGTGAATCAGTGTGCCATCGCATTCTTTAGTCATCTTACTTACACTCAGCTTTCGTGGACCAATATTACCAATCAGTCTGTTAAGGTTGCGTGACACAATCCAAACCTGAATTACCCATTATAGTTACGTAGGAACCATCGGACTGCTGCGCCAGATTGCATTTTCCGTTCTTGTGGTGTTGTCACCTCTCATGCTGCTTCTTTCCATACATCTTTTTTTCTTTTTTTCTTGCAGTAAGTGACCTTAACTGTATAGATTTCTTGAAACAGGAAATTGTTTCTATGCCATCAAGTGTCTTAAGAATAACCATGACATGATTTGACCTAGACTAAAAATAGCACAAAAATGTTGGATGTCTACCTATCCGATTATTTATCGCCCTGAGGTTATTTTTCTAGTACTTAAAAAAACTTAGTAAGAGCACTTTTTTGACTTATCGTGTTTTTTCGAGGCTGGGAACTTGTGAAAAATTCCCTCACCCATTGAATAAGAGATGATTTATTACTATGACTTGTCATTCTGTATGTTCATACGGTGTAGTTGCATTTCTCGCATTCGGACAATTGGGGCACGCTTCGTTGGTCATTCGTTTTCGGCAGAAGCGAATGAGCATTGAGTGGATTTAGAGTCCTGGAGTGGAAACCAAACTCTCATCACCTCCGAAATGCTTTGTAATGTTGCTTTGGGTTGGACACGTTCGTGCCAGACCATAGGTTGAACTGGCGTGTGCACGAGTGAGTCACTCCCTCTTCGTCCCACGCTCAGGGAATCACGCAGCGCACCGCGAATACCAACCTCGAGAACCACCAGTGGCACATACACGGATTGGTCAAGCCGATCATTGTCGTCTTAGAATGGGCAAAGAACCCCTAGACTGAGTCTTTTAACTCAAGTGTAGGTGCGAAAATCCAGTGGTCAAAGAATAATTTAATTACACCAAACGTGCATTTTCCCATTCCGAATTAGCTTGTATGTATTGCTTTTTGACATCAAATCATATTGATTTTCGTGTTAACATTAAGTCAAATTCATCTGGAGTGTGGTTGTTCAGTTTCTGGCCTCATCAGCTGCACTAGGGAAAACGTAATGCTTCGATAATGAATTGAATTCAGTACAAATCCAACGGATTTGATGCAGTATCTTACTTCTAGTCACCAGATCAAACCGATCGTATGGTTAGCCCACATGCGAATACAAATCGCATGCCGAACAAAGGTGAAAAAAAATGTAATCGAAAGGCCAGAGATGCCGAGTTGACCTGTTAATCCGTGGCGTAAATAAACCGATTTGGATGCACATTTAGGCAAGCTTAGACTGACTAATTCGGACAGTGTGCGAGTCATAGACTTTATGATGATGATATACGATCCAGAAATCCTTCCCATTTTCCACCTCCAAACAATGGGATGGGAACAATAGGGATGGGAAGAAACTTAGCAAAAGAGAAAACAAAGAGGTAGTAACTAGACGTAGTTAGAAGAAAGTCGAGATCGGACTACTGTTGTAAGACGGGGAGAAGTGTAAGTTCTCTAGTATGCTAATTTTGCAATAATGAGCTGTGTTCAGGACCCCTTCTGGCAGTCATAAATGGTGTTCCGTGTGAACCCTGTATCGGCTAATAAATATTGTTTTTATCCTTTATTAATGAAATAATGAATCTGCGGTCAAGGGGGAAGTTGACTGGCGAATGGAAGATTCGAACCCGTGACTTTCACTTCCAAATGTCAATGTGTAATCTGTTTGACCGCTGCTGTGTTCTGTACAGAAACTTAACGGCCATGTCATGAGATCTAGTGGTTTGAATAGCAAAGCAAAACATAGACTACTGGTGCACCCGTTTGAATTTTGCACGGACATAAATACGCGGCTGGACACCTTCAGTAGTGCAAATTAGTTGACTCAACTATATATATATATATATATAGAGAGAGAGAGAGTTGAGAAGGCGTACACTGAGTTAATACGTTTATCGCGACGTTTCGATCCAAACTGGATATATATATATATATATAGAGAGAGAGAGAGAGTTGAGAAGGCGTACACTGAGTTAATACGTTTATCGCGACGTTTCGATCCAAACTGGGACTCGTTGTCAAACGTGAACGAGTGATTGAATGGGATCGCTAGTTCCGTTCGGTCTTGTGCACTGTCCGTCTGTTTGTCTCTATTCTGCATCCGGGTCTTGTTAAGATGACGTAATGTTTGTCAATCTCAACATGTCGATTGAACGAGTTATTCGAGTGGAGGGCTTCAAGAATCAGTCGCTCCCCCTTTCTGTTTGCTCGGCTGACTACCTTTGCGTTGTTGATATATATATATATATATATATATATATATATATATATATAATGTTCTCTTTAGCAATTGTTCCTATGGCTTTAGAACTGTACGGAGATTTGAGCAAACATATGATCGGCGGTGGTCACGTGGGTTAAGTGTTACCCAGGTCTGCAGGTCACCTTGGTAGTAGATGCATTTCGCTGTAGTGCTGGTCGTTATCGCACCCGATTTACTAGGATCCCACGGTTCTCCTAGGATCACGGTTTCCGGTTCACGTTCCGCATGCCGTGGGTCCCACAGATTATGGGATAGAGCAAAGTCACATGAGAGGGGATAGATATGAAAAAAATATCCCCAAATTTCCTCGTCTGGCTATCTTGATGAGCGCCACGACGAAAGATGCCATTTAGAAATATGCAACTTTATTCTCGCGGACTCTCGTTCACCCATAACGGAGAATGTATCCATGATAAGTGACATCTGATGTGGTCCACAGCGTGAATCATCTGACGAGAATCGGCTTTTCTCGTCCATGTCGATTGGGATGCCGTGACTGGCAAAAGCTATCGATTTTTCGAGTAGTCCGCTGTGTTCTCTTCAACAATGGGGAGACAGATGCTGGTGTGAGAGCTACCATTAAACGGGTCACACATGTGACCTCACACTCAGAGAACCCGGAAAGCTGCGTCGGTCATTGTTGTTCATTTTTCCAGTGTTGTCAGGTCTATCCATTCACATGCATGCGCATACACACATAAAGACGTGAACAAAAGGCAGACACAAAGACACTTGACTTCTACCATTCGATTCACTACAAGACATACAAACATCAGCCATCACGCCTACAATGACTACTGGCATTAAACAAGCGGTTTCTAAAAAAGATGATGAGAAAAACGGATTTGTGGATGGCGCCATCAAAGCACGCAGTCAGACGAGGTCTAGAACGCAATCGGCTGCTATTCTAATCACCAAATAGAACTGGTCATGAATGCAATCTTCAGTACTCCGTTGAAGGACCGCACCGGATTTTAATGCCACTTCAAAGCTCAATTCAGCATTAAGGAACCACGGGAGCTCAGTCGTCAGGCTCGGGTTTTGTGTCTCATTGGGGGCTCCATGGACGTGCACGGCTATTGATTCCTTACAGGGATGAAGTAGCTACCCAGTGCTTCCATGGTTTCTTAGGGGTGACTTGAGCATTGATGATGGATTGAGAATCACTTCAGAATAAAATGTATGCTGGAAGATGATTCAGTAATAAGCTGGAGTCCATAGTCCGTCCAACCCTACTGATAAAATTAGGTCTCTTTTGAATCGGCCGTAGTGTAGAGGTATTTTTTCTATTCGAAAATAGGTTCGTTGACATTCACAATTTGTACAATTAATGACCAATTCTTGTGACTACCTTGAACGCCGATTGTCCTTAAAAAGGATATGCGCCGCCATTCTGAAAGGCAAAATCTGTCAACGTTGAAAACAATGGGCCACTTATCTCGCTCGGGAATAAAAGAACTCGTTCTTGTGAGTCTCTTAATTCGTATAGTCAGTAACTAGTTCTTCTACTAATGCATGGACGAGTCTAGCGATTAATGCAGGTCTGATCACTTCCTGCCAAAGTCTATCATGCATGGTGAAAATGACTAGAACCAAATTCTTTCATCAGGCTCCAATTACCGCACTCCTTGGGGTTCAGAAGTGATTACACGATTTCCCGTTAACATTACCAAATAACATTTCAATGGGCTGGTTCTTTTTGCCTGGCCGTTTGAGAATGCGGTCAATAAGTGTACCCATTTCAAAGCTGCTCATCGACGGAGCAAATTTTTGGTCTGGGTCCGATGGATTTCTGAGTAGAAAAAAATGCAATCATATGGGAAAACTGCCATCTTTAGATCAGTACATGGAACTTGGAGGGGGGGGTGGTAAATGTTTCCGTGGAATTCATCCCCAGGTCTCTACAGTCAGTCGCACGTAATGGTGACAGAATGACAAATGACTGCCTGATCAAACAGTTGTTAATTTTGTTCTGTTAGGCTAAGGGAATTATTTGAGTGAGGACACGGTTAAAATATGGACACCAAATTCCATGTTCTTGCTAATTCTGTTCCATTGATTTATCGTTCCCAACGAACCACCGATGTTTCTGCTAGTACACATGCGCCATAAGGCCAATGTGGATGACCGTGATTCCCAATAGTTCTTTTAAAACAGACTGCCTGACTAGAACAATTTCGTTTCAGTCATGTAAGAATTTATAGAAAAATGTTCGTCTAACTAAACATTCAAGGAAATAAGATGAGCCAGACAAATTGTCTGGTGCTATAAACTGTGCATCATTTCCCTTTGCAGCGGCGCGAGCAGCCAGAAGCTGCAGAACGTGGAAAATCCATTCACGCACTACTAATGCGAAAATCGACGCCACGAGCTGAAATCGAACCGGCGACCTTCACTAAGTGGCAGATTTTTTACCGTTGAGCTTCCTTGGACGTGGCTCCCGAAAGCAGATTACGTAAGCGAACACAGTGTAAGAAGAACCTTGATTTTACTCATCGGAATTACCTCGTCAGTCACTTTCCAGGGGGAAAGAACAGCGGGGCCGAACAGGCCCGCGATTCGATTCCCGCTAGTAGCGTCAGCTTTCGAGTGTGAAAAGCTCAATACGATTTCCCGTCCCATGTAACCTGTCAGATTCGAAATATGGTGTTCGTCGCGCGTCTTACCCGGGCAAGTCAACTCCTAGTGTCGATTACATTAAGGTGTGCCTCAAAGATACTGTGAATCTAAATTGTTTAGAATTAATCAAACTGAACGGACAAACAAAGATAGAATCAACAACGGACACTAGAACGTCTGCGAACAAAAATCGGCGATAGTGGAGGTTGACCGAAAGCAGATAGTTCACGAAATGCTAGGAACAAAATCATCTTGGTGAGTCATGGTTTATCACATCTGTCGTGCAAACGTTAGGACTCATCCCCGCGGACACACACACACACACAAAGTCATTTTGGCGAATAAACAACAGTAGAAGACAGACAGCGGGAGAGAGAGATTGCAAATTCGACTATGTTGGGCATGACTACGGACATACAGTTTCGGTCATCGACTAATCGGAGAGGTACTTGTCTTCTAATCGCGACAGAAGCACATTCATTTACTGACGGATAGATAACGGTGGTGGTGATGATGATGGTGATAATGATAGTTCTACCAGGGTAACAGTGGAGAGACAAGACCGGTGCACACGACGGGAAGACAAGATGAAGTACAGGGCCCAATAAACCACCAAATTGGCCAAATCCCATTAAGATGGTATTCAGCGAAATCGAACAGGTGGAGCGGTGACGGCAAACAAACAGACCCCCTTGGGGAATCACACGACACAAGCTAGAGGTGGTTAGTCGGGCGCTAAAAGTGATTTGGTCAGGGTAAGACAAGGAGCTAACTGACCGAAAACAGGTTCCGCTGGATGTGATCGGGCTGGAGATCGGAAGTGACTTTGAATAGGTTAGTGAAAGATAAGGGCAAGCGCGCGATGAAGACAAACATCAAGAACAGCTGTCCACCAACTTGGTTCACCGTGTATGTGTGTGTATGTGTGTGTGTGTGTGTGTGTGCGTGTGGATGCGAACGTGTTTGCGTGAATGTGCAAATTTCGGTAGTCTGCTACCGGGCAGCTAGTCACAGTCACGATGTGGTAGCACGGTGATTGAAATCACGAAGAAATCCACCACTATCAAATTGTTACTTTTCTGCATGAGGGTGCTTGGAACACCTTGCCCAGTGGAAGTGAGCATGGAAGTCAGATACAGTTTGGGTACTACTATGTATTTTGTTTTCGTTGCCAGCTTGCAGCATGGCTTCCAGTTCAGGCTCTGAGTTGATCTATTGTTAGTAAACAACACGGGAATATTCGAAGCATTTTATTGTGTAGTGAGCTTCAGTTGGTTCTACCTACTAGCTTTTTAGACAATAGGTAGGAAGAGAGTGAATCCATATTCAATGGGTCACTTGCAGACTTTGGCTGTGAGAGATTAGGTTAACTTCTGGTACCAAACCTGCCGCCGGAGCATGGGCGCGAAAGCATAAACTTTGAGAAGGGACGTAACTAATTTACTTGAAAATAGCTGGGAGTATCATGGAAAAGCAGCAGTTTAGAGCCGAGTAAACTCAGCAGCCTAAGTTCAATGAAGAATTGTTAAAAAGATATGAAATTTAGCAGTCACCTTTGCGAATATATATGCATATACATAGTATATAGCTATATACTACATCTTTATCTTTCTACTTCCTTCCTTAAGGAAATAACAGTGTATGTCATCTTCCGGAAAGGAGGCCATGGCCAACAGAGAGCTGCCAAATGAGGAAGTTGACCGGCGAAGGGAGGATTCGAACCCGCACCCTTCACGTCCAAAACATATTCGCTTGACCACCGCCGGCCATATATTCACACTTCTGTCTCGCCTAAAGATTTCTGGTTTGAGGTTATAACAAGAGTTTTTGAGTTTTCCGGAGGAATAGTGATTACACGTGTCTGCTGATTGGCAATAACCAATAAATGAAACACAGGCTTTCAGGAATGTTTACCAATTATTGTACATCCTACTGACTAAAGATGTATTACATTTCGCTATATCACAGTCGCTCTATATGTTGGCAATGCCTAATTCAGACAGCACAACCAACGATAACAGATGTATTTTGAAACCCCGGTTTCTAATCCTTCCATATATATATATATATATATATATATATATACATATATTCTGAAGGAAATCAAGGGAGCGAGTGAGCTACGAGGTCCTTGCAACTGCAAGACAATGATGAAGTCTTTCTTAAATATGGGAACAGTACTTTTGAAATTCCAATTTTGCCCAAGTTACCGTGATTTACTTCCCCAGTGAGAGGCTAGTTTGTAAATGTCATACAAATATAAACAACTTAGTAAAGTTTTATCTTGACTGCAGTTTTAGGCGATAAATTACAATAAGGCCTTGGTATTCCGATAGTGGCAGCAAGCTGTGGTGTTCATGGTGAAGTGCCCGCAGTTCGTTCATTACCGCCAGGATTGAATGGAATGACCCACTGAGCAGTGCAAATTAAGGAATCAAGTATTTGGGACCAGCTCAGAGAGTATTTCTGTCGCAGACTATAAAGCTTAGTCAATTTCGTCGGTTGAGTCACGAGGTACACAAGAC
>LUCM01007653.1:108542-121758 GCA_008360955.1 Fasciolopsis buskii
ATCATCTACCGATTTCTGTGTTGACCTTTTTCATTCCGTGGACTTCAGCGGAAATCGGGGCACGGCACGGTAACGTATGTTCGTCTTGTTACCCTCGTGACTCAACCGACTGATGATGATGCTGATGATGATGATGATGATGATGATGATGATGATGATGATGGGGATGATGATGATGATGATGATGATAATGATGATGATGATGATGATGATGATGATGATGATGATGATGATGATGATGATGATGGGGATGATTATTCGGATGATAATGATAGTGATTCCGTTGATGATAAAGATCCGGATGGTGTTGATTCGGACGATGATGGTGACGGTGGTGACGGAGCGTCAGATGCTGATCGCGGTCAAAAGAGGCTTGTGGCTAATACACAGTTGATTGTGATATTGGACCCGAGATGTCAAAAAAAAAACTGGCTGATTAAGGAATTTGACAAGGTTGTGACTGAACTACCTCCTCTCGTTTCTCTCTTGTGCAGGAACAGTTTAAGTTTTCTATGCCTACCTTGTTCTGTCAAACAAAATTGGTCCATAACTAAAGCGATATTTGGTTTGTTACTAAACCAAAACTTTCGAGTCTCAGGCGAGATCGGAAACAGGAAAGCTTTCGTAGCCCGTATAGTCTCAAAACAAACACCGGCCGCCACGCGACCAGTGCCAAAGAAATGTATGGGTGAGAACAAGTACAACACGAGCAACGGAGTCAGAAATGTGTTCAGGCACGTCATAATTTATGTACGATTCGTCCCCTTTGTTTACTATTTAGTCTAACTTTCCAAGCGAAATTTTATACTACTCGTGTGTTTGTGTGGCTGTTTTTTGTTTCCGTACTTTGTGTGTGTGCGCACATGTTCGACTGAATGAATGCATAGGTGCATAGGTGCATTGGAACGAAGAGTTGTTCATAAAATATGGTTGGCGTATGCTAGAGCCGCAGTGACTAATTTGGGTGAAACAAACCAAGCATTGACCTGTGAACAATATTTTTCACCTTTAGTGATGCCAAGTCTCAGAAACTGGTTCTTTGGACCTAAACTCGTAGGCAAATTGATTGCCAGGTTCCAAAAAGATTACAGCTAGTAGTAAAACTCGTCTTTCTGCAAATTCCCTCGACCCCTTGACATTGATTTCCGATAATTTAGGTGAAACTTCGCCCCAAAAACTAAACAGACCAATGAAAACAAAATAAAAATGGGAAATAATACTGGGTGAGCTTTTCCGCGTGTTCCATAAATTTTGTGAGGGGGGGAGGGAGGTCAGGAAACGCCGGAGGCTTAGAAGACGTCCTTCGTTTCGAATTCCGAAGGAGTTATTCAGACGATAATTTCACAATAAGATTGAGGAGGAAATTGTGGACATTTGAGAACTGCGAAGCAAAAGAACTTTACCATTTTTTGCCAACCCGGAACTAGCATTCGGGGTAATGAACTATCCGAGGGCACTGGATGTTTGTTAAAATTTTCTAAGGGTATAGGGAGTCATGGTCACAAACCTGACCCCTATCGATCATTATAATATGTCATCACCCTGGCCTTCCCCTGGTTGGTTTAGCACCGTGTTCCTAATCGACAACCTCAATACCCCATCTCTCGACCAAATCCGTGATAGCTGATGACCTTTGAACTTCGCTATGATTTCATCGAGAATAGTGAATTCGTAGTCCGAAGTGTTGTCTTTGTTTTTCCTGAATACATGCATACATTGGCGAAACAGATGAATTCAACCGGTCCTGTGATGATGATGATGACTGACCTTGCTGGCGTGAAAACGCCACTAGGGAGGCGATGGTTTCCGAGTCACAGCTACTAGAAACATAAATCCACAACCAAAATGATTTCCCCATTTTAGCCAAGCCTAACAACGATTAGGTGAATAGTGAATCATTTTATTATTTATTAATAAAAGGCGATAACTATTCACAATTTTTCCTTCTGTCCATTCATTTCACTGTCTTCCACTATTTCGACCTAATTATGTGGGAAACTTCTGAACTCTTCACAATTCTGAAAAATGGTCCTATGTCCATTGGAAGAGATTCTCTCATTCATACCAAGGAACGGATCTCTCCGTTCATCGATAGCCTTCTTTGGACCATGCAATAAGTTCACGTATGAAATACTCCTGGACGACATCCATCCACTGAACTCTAAACTATCACTCTCATCTGAGAGTTGATTCTAATTTTCGTATACTGAAGTCCCCAGAAAATATATTACATTAATGTATAGTCGCTCGCAGACCCCTAACACACAGTGCTCGCGAAAATTATAACCCAGCGGTAAATTCCATTTTAGTCGATGGTAAGCATAATGACAATTAGTTGCTGTTTGGTTATGCGGAAGGCAAACTGAAATGGTCCATCAGTTGCTTTCCAACGATTGTTAGAATGGAAATTCGAATTTCCATGATGGGATCGAAAGTGGACAAGGGTTGTTTAAAAAAAGTGGATCAAGGAAAAGTGAAAATAACGTGGACCGAAATCTCGATCGAATCACACAGATACACAACGGGTTAATTTTCCGACGAAGAACTGTCAATGCGACCGAAAATAGGATCGTGAAATAACGTGGATCGATTTCCAAGATGGCGACTGATCATCTGCAGAGAGTACTCTACTTAGATAGAGCAGGTGCCTCACGCCTTCGTGGTTGGGGTCCGAAAGACTCGTCGACTTGCTGGCTGGAGACATTGAAGGATATGGCAGTGAACCGTGAACAGTGGCGATCGTGTTGTCATTTTCTATGGAATCAGAATGANGGAAAGAACAGAAAAGGAAACATTTGGAATGTTAGAATATCACTGACTGCTAGACCCAGCCGCATCACCTGTCGCTTGAGAGAATCGCGTGGACTCCAACTCGGTAATCTAACTCCATCTACATGACCTAGTCCACTGGTTAAAGCTTTCATACTTTTCCCCCATGTGGTCGACTGGCCACCTCGACTCACGTTTCAGCCAGTACCGAAGTGGACAGTTGATAAGTACCGAACTGTTCAACTGGTCAAATCCCGGCACGTAAAGTAACGAGAGGAGAAATACCCGAGGATCACACGAACTTCGATTTTGTTTCATCACACTATCAAACGACCCTAAATGAATTATTAAACAATTTAATACAAACCTATTTGGTATGTCTTAGCAATAGGAGATAGAATGTTTCCATGAAATAATTCATCATGTGATATCATCGTTCAACTCACCATAAAGAAACCATGGAAGCACTGTACAGATGTTTCATCCTTGTTAGGAATCATGAGCAGTGCATATGGACCGCGCCCGAACTGGGACGCGAACCCGAACAAGGACGAACGATTCTGAGTCGAACTCCCTAGCGATCAAGCTACCGGGCAGGCTCTGAACGATTTACTGAACTTCACCACATGATGTTGCACCGATCCGTCACTGATTTGCACGGTTACTGTCCGTTAGCTCACAGCGATCGACCCCTATTGATAGATGACTTCTTTGCAGGTAGCCTAAGTACGACCAAGGCTTTGGATATGACCTACAGAGCTTGGCTACTTGGTACGGTTCATAACAAGGATTAAACAGTTGTACAGTGTTGCCATGGTTTCTTAATGGTGAGTTGAGCGGTAATATCACATGGTGAATTATTTGATGACAAACCTTTCTTTCCGATATATCAGCTCATAAATTTTCATATGCAGTTTTCAGTAATAGCCCTATGTTTCTCAAAATTATAGAGGTAAATGATTGAGGCGATATAGCGAGAAGAAATTCACTTGTGCTAGAAACTATTTTCGCGATTCAATGGGCATATCCTAGGATCGAAAATAGGCATTTATCGATTGGTGCACACAAAAATCCCCGTAGATAATAGGGAGCAATGTCATGTATCCTGCAAAAGGAGGAGTACTAAAGTTAAATTTTTACTCCGGAAATACGGTCAGCACAGAGACACGCAGTAATCACAAACTACAAGTGACTAATTGAAAAAGCAGTCCCTTAACAGTTAAACGTATGCTTAAAAATGATAAGCAACCGGATTAAAGTTTGCACGTATTCCATCTTATTGAGTGAGAATTCGATGTCAGAGTGAGTAATATATTCTTTTGAGGTCACGACGATTTCGAAAATTGCCGCTGATCCCTGATCGGCTTGTTTCAACGTCCATCAGATTTGGCAGGCGACCTTGGCTTTTAGTTTGTGAAAGTCCAGCACCAACGGAGGTGGCGCTGTCATTGCGAACTGGGGTTCACGAGGAGCAGTCATATCATCCACCTCTTTCTCATTTGCCATGGGGATCGTGGTGAAGGACGAAAACAACAAATGCGAAAGAGGAAAGGAATAGGAACCGTGTGCTTGGTTCACCACACATTATAGCTTCTCTATCCTCCATCTTCACGTCACTGGCAATCCATTGGGATCCATGAATCCTCTATGGACTGAAACCCACTCGATTCTCCAAATCGAAGCAGACGTTTCACTTAGAGTAGTCCACCCAAAACCTTTGACCAAACGATCTAACCCACAAGGCAGTGGGACGATCTGAGATTCATGCAGTCTACCGAAGCCTGGTAAATGATGGCTCGATTCACACGTCCTTCGGACGGGCCTAAGAATCCTGGGTGCTCAGAACACCATTTCACCAACGATGCAGCCTAATCTATGGTAATATCCGATGTTTGACTGTTTGACGGGTATGGCACGCCAACCCTTGGTTGTCAACATCAACTTCTAGAACATTTGGGCTGCTATATGCACAACAGTTTGCAAATGGAACTTGACAAAAACCGGATAAACAAGGAGGATAACAACAAACCACAACATATCAATTGATTTTTTTGTGTTTTCACGGTACTCTGTCAAAGGTTGAGAATTTGACCGACAAATCCACGACCAGGGCAAAACCCAACCTATTCCGTACGACTTTGCCCTTCAGGCATATCGTATAACTTGCGAAAAATGACGGATGAAAGCTGTTTTGACGTTACTGGGATTAGGCTAATGCCCTTGTTTTTTCACAGTCACTGCGCTAACCGTTCTTAAAGGCGGGAATAGCAATCGATTTCCTCCACGAGGGGACTCAATCGGAGTGCCAGACCTTCGAGAACAAAACTTGAAGTTCCCTTACTAGTTCCATTTTTCCATCAATAAACACAACTAGTGAAAGGTCATCGAAGCCTGGCGCTTTATAGTGTCTTTCGTCTCGAATTTCCCTGAGGATGTCCGCCTCAGTCGGTGGATCTGTTGTAAAAGGCAATCGGACGCCTTTTGGAACATCTGCGACACGCATTGACGCTGAGGATCAGCTAAGTCGTGCTATGATACATTCTCCTCAGGCACATAATGATGCACTACTAAAACTGTGGATCATTGGTAAGACAACTGTGGGAGAATTCATGACCGGTCATTTATCACTGTACCACATTTCGATGCAGTTTACTGGAACGTGATGACCGATCGATATCGGCTGCCTGATCCCATGACTGGAGCGGAATCACGCAGGGTGCGGTACAAGAAAGTTTGTTAGAACAGGGGTTACGAAGATGAGGCAGAGTGGTAGTTAGATCAACTTGTGAGATAAAGCATATAGTTCGATACAGAGGGCACCATCTGCTGAGCTTTGTTTTAATCGAAGCAGGTGTGCAACGGACCTACTGCCAGAGGGTTGTCTGAATTAACCATAGAAATATTTTGAAATGGGAATGGGACAGATTTTATTACGATCGATTTTTATCTAAATTGCCCTCATATAGATATGAAGAAAGTGTAACTGGAAGAGTGAAGACAACACAGCACCGAACGATTTAGTTGAACTTTTCTCTTCAGTCCGCGTCAGCATCATTAGTTTGCCTGATTTCTGAGCTCACTGTTGCACACCAACTTTTATAAAGACAGTATGTTATATTTTAATGGTCACTATATGCTGTCCGCTATGTTTCCGAGTTGAAAAGGCCCGAAATAACTCGATGATTTTTCATTTTATTCAACTACGAGCAGTTTGAGATACAAACTTCGCTTGGTCAGCCTATCTATCACTGGCGGATATGGCGCCCACAGCATGAAACTCCCAATCAATTCAGGTGACCTACAAATGACTGATATCATCTTAGCTTCTGGTCAGACGTTTGAGTTGCCTCATGCTCAGAGCATGAATAAGTTTAAATGGAGGTCGGCCGAGAACATCTGAGATCCTCTGTGTAGATAAGGAGTATCGTAAAGCATGATTCTGAAATCATGATTGGAGGAGAATCACGCTAAGTAGACATTAGGAATGGTTTTGTACTGAGTGAGCCGGAAGACAATAATCAACCATCTATAACCACGCGTGCTAACCACGGGCAAGTGGAAAAAATATCAGACTGGATTGCACAATCATTATTAACACTACGTAATCGTCCGCAGAATATTAAATGTCTGCTTTTGGTTTGTTTTAGTCTTGACACCATGGTGTCAGTGTATTGACACTAGGATTACGGTGACAGCCATACTAAACTACCTTTCTTTTTTATCTTTTATCTTTCACTTCTTTTATTAATGAAACAACAATGTGCGTCAATTTCCAGGAAGGGGGCCGCGGCCAACAGAGGGCTGCGGTGATCGGATTCGAACCCGCGACCTTCACGTCCAAACGCCACGACCTTATCCATTTGGTCACCGTGGGCTGTCACCTGTTTCATTAATACGCGTGATTTTATTTGGTTCTAGGCCATGCCAAATTTCAAGATCTTGGCAGTAAGTTTCTCCTCCTGCCGTGTAACCAACCTTAGTGGCGATGGAGCAGGCCATTCTCATGACATTCATACTTCAAACATGTCATCAAAAAACAGATTTACTAACGCTGTATTAATCAAGGATTTTGACTAAAGTCATTACAGGGATTAACTTCAATCTACAGATTTTCCGTTGCTACAGTTGTTAGTGTCGATGATAGCTCTTTGGACGGTAGTACGGGTGTCGTTCATTTGGTCTTTTCTGCGGTAAATTCACGGCTGTCCTCAGTTTCCAATCGGCTCGACTGCAAAACACTAATACATCAGGCTATTTCACTTCGAAATCGATCAAGGGGTAACATCATCACAGATGGTCCGTTGTTTTCTGCCGCACAATAGGCGATGTAACTTTGTGTTCCACTCAAAAATAATATCACATTTCAGTCAACAAAACGTGTCAGTCGAATGTGTGACTCCTTAGGCGGAAGAAAAGATCTCGGACAGTGAGCTGGAAAAGCCCAAATCGGAATTCTCACTCCATAACAAGAAATATAAGTATACTCCTACACGTGGGAGTCAAAAATTCTTCCCAATGCATTCTATGACCGGAAAAGACGTCACATTTACATGACATAAAAGTTCCATATTTCTGACCCTATGGTTTTCGTTCTTCCCCTAGTGTTTTATGGGTTATTTTACGGTTGTGGTCGACTCAAACGGAAAACGTCAGCCGTTCGTCCAGGGTTTGCGCTTCAAGCACATGAGTACACTATCAAGGAAGCAACAGGTGTACCGTGCTTCCGCGATTCCCAATTGGACTTTGCTGGTGACTTCGAAGTTATCAAATCCCATACCACCGAACTACACTAAAGTAGTCTTCGCTACTTACAAAAAATCATTGGGAAAAAGTTTACCGTTCCGAGAATCATGCATTTTGTTATCATCTTTCAGTCAAGAATTTTAGAAGTATGAACCGACAAACTCCGGATTGGATGTTAGGCAGATGAATCAAAAATCACGATTGTTGTTCAAGTCGTAGGGTAACTCATGTCGAACTAAACAATTTGCCGTTCCAGTTTCGCCCTAACCTAATAAGATTTCATGCGGTTGTGCTCCACTACCAATTTCAGATTCAGAATTGCCTGAACTCCCCTTCTCATTTAGTGGGCCATAGGGGTTATTGGTCATGGCTCTCCCACCACAGTCATACTTCAAGCAGGCAATAAAAATGTATCAAAGAGGATATACTGAGCAACGGACAAATCTCGTTATTTTGGCTTACCTATTGGAGGTAACGAGGCTGTGGCCATGACCCAGGAACATAAATCCGTGTCACTTCCGTTTATCACCGCATAAATCGACTAACGGACCCCGTAGGGTAAAATTCACGAAGAAAAGTGTCTCACAGTAAATAATCCACGTGGCCGGAGCCAGTCACACGATGTTCAGTCAACTTTTGGTTGTGTGCACTCTGTGCTGTCACCATCAGTCAACCCATGGTATTTTGTGTGAACTGATTGGCTCAGGACTCATTCCTCGCTGATTGGTCGTTTTGGCAATCAAATGCTGCGAGCAAGACAACAACGAATCCGATTCGCGAAAACGACTGCGGAATGACCCTCAGCCTAAATTGTCGCGCGACCTGGATATGTCCCAGAAGCTTGGGCAATCAGATGACTGTGCCATTTTTATATGTCTTGTGCGGGAATGTGGGCGGAAATCGGCAACAATTGCCTCAGGACGCCTCGCCCAAGGAACCTGACAAACGTCGTTCATGCTTGACCCCGTGACCAGACATTTTTGAATGTAATGCCGTTCATTGTTTAACTATTACCCTTTTCATTTATTCAAAGTGAGTTGCCACGACAGACTGACTTGACCAGACGATAAAAATCATGGAAGGTTTTGTTGATGAAACACAATCGATTATCAATATCCAGAGGGATAAACACGAAAACTACGGTTTTATGTAGACGATAAATAGTCGATGGTTTCTGCAGGATTTTCCCGGTTTTGACAAAAAGTCCGAAATTGATCAGGTCAAATGGATGGCTAGTAAACGTTCGTCAAAATGAAGACGATAACATAGCATTAGGGAGAACCGGCATTAGGGAGAACCGGCATTAATTCAAACTTCAGAATACATAGGGTCAGTTTTATTTGCGGATATACCTGGAGTATGATGAGAAATCTACGGTGGAAATAATGGTAGTTCGAATATTGCCTATTTGCTCACTCCGGACAGGTCTATAGTTATCTCCCGGCTATGTACCAAGTGCATGCAAAAACTGGCTGGCACACTTGAGTCAGTTTTTTGAAACCACTTCTGACGTCTTTGTTATCGTTCGGCTTTAAGTAGCAAGGCGAGCTCCGCTAAACGCTGTCGTTATTCTGAAGTTAGACGTTACTGTAGGAAGGATGAATAGGCTAGGGAGACAGAGAGTGGTCCTAGAGGAGCAAGAAAAGTTTGCCGCAGTGTCAGAAAAACGAAACACAATCTACGTGTACGAACACGTATTTCAATCATTCTGATTAGACAGAAAATGACAACACGATTGGTGCTGTCCCCGGGGTCGCTGTCATATCTTTCGGTGTCTCGAGGCGGCTAGTGTTCCGGGCCTCAAACATAAAGACGTGAAAAACCGGCACCAGTTCCAACCAAAAACATCACGTTAGGCAGACGATTATTTTGCCTTTTCAGACGCAGCGATTGGATGATATTAGCTCACTGGAACTCATTTAAGATAAATGGTTTTCATGGTATTAAATCGCAAAAATGAAAAAAGACAATTTGTCTTGGCAACAATACCACTAGCTGGACTCAGCATTAGCTCGATGTCCTGAACTGATTTTCGGTTAACACGATCTTTGAGGTTTCTAGTTTGATTTTGGAATTCTTTCAAAATAATCAAAGGAAATTTAAAAAAATCGATAGGAATTCAACAAAAACAGACACCTGTTTCGCAAAACTTTACAAGCTGAGATCTACGCTCAGTTTGTAGGGCAATGCGCGGCCGATCGGTCCATCTTATGATATCTGAAATCAAATATGATCATGTAGGATGGATCACGTTCCAGGTGTATGTAAATGAGATCTCAATGAATCCGTGGATGACAGTTTTGAATGATTTTGACATAATCCCAATGTACAATGCGAAGTAGAATAGTTTCGCTTGGATGTGAAGTTTGGAGGACAAATAAATTAAGGAGAACAAACATTGGACGACTGGTTTGCCGGGGTGTGTACGATGTCACCCAGACTGTCGTTTGTAGAGTGAGTGCTTTGTACCAAGTGCGCCAAATAAATTTCCATCTGGTCTGTAGGTGAATTATTTTCCCGAGGGTCTTCTTAACCCTAGGTTCCACTGTGTGAAAATACAAGTGAAATCTGACTACAAATAAAGTCGAGAATAGGATTCGATATGCTCACTCATACGGATGAAACGAATTCGGACTTAGATTCTGAATTGAAAATGTTACTACTAGGCACCCGGACACTTTACGGTTAGGGAAAGCTAAAAAGCAGGAAAAATGTTTCGGAATTCCTATACCGACGGAACTTGAATGACTGAGTCTTACGATTGGAAGTGCGAAGCTAACATTTCTGATAGTGTCGACTGCGTTATTAATCGTTCGGCATCGCTGACAATAAATTAATCGAATTTATAATAGTGAACTTGCATGAAATTTGACAATGACTGGCAATTTGATTTTGGATGACAGTTACAATCACGTGATGAAAATTAAGTGGCCGTTTATATGTTTGAGTTTTTCAATGCCAAAAGAATGAAGTTTGAAAGTGGCGCCATATACCAATCAATCAATGGAGTAACCAATCTATCTGTCTATCTATCTATCTATCTATCTATCTATCTATCTATCTATCCAGAAGCTATCTACATTCCGTATATAATTGCATGCAGATATAGCTGATCGGATAATATATTACCTTGTTTAACTAAATTTCCTGGTCATTGTTCAGGGTCAACCTATTTCAAACTTTTACTGCACATTTAAAGTTTTAATTGTTTGTTCTTTTTAAAAAGGGACCAACCACTCAGAATCAATCACCAAATAACAATGCGAACTTGTTAGGCTACTCCACATCATCATGAGTCTTGAGCGATCTGCCTCTTCTGTCAGGTGATCATAGCCGCCAGGTGAACTACTCCCAGTGGGACGCCACTGGCGCTGGGTTATTCGGAATTATTCAGGCAGTTTGATTCACATCAGTTTTGTACGACAATCTTTTTTCCTTCTAAAATATTCATTGTATCCGCTTTAGGCAACTCATGTTCACTGAAAGTGCGCTTTATCGTCTGCTTGCAAAATGAAATTGACAGCGAAACTATCAAATTGGCATTAAAGACTAGATGAGAAAGAGGTTTTTAAGTGGAATCATTGATTTCCCGACAATCGATATGGTAACGAAAAACAGTCAGGTTTGTTGGCATCAACTAGTGTTGTATTCCATGCGTAAATTACTATTTAGGCCGAAATAAATGCGGCTATTTAGGGCACGCTACCATAAAATTCTAGCTGCCCCGTTTTCCGGGCAAGCCAATTCGGATACGCAAGCGAGGAAGACCGCAGACGGCCGGATTCAGAAGTAACCGGGTTGCGGCATGACGTGGTATCAAACGGCAAGGAAGAAAGGTTAGGTGCAAATTCGGAAAGCAAAACTTATCAAGACCGAAGAAAGAAAATAAAACCGTTAGTTCAAAAGATTTCGGGTTCCAATATTTCAGTTTGTATAACCATTAACTCTGCGCCAGCATGCAGCTATTCAACTACAACAAGATGAACGCTAACTAATATCAAAAATTTGCAATCTAACGGCTAATTTCAATCCAATCTCTGTACAGAACGATAGTTACTTTGCTGTTATTTGACCTTATGCTTTGTGATTTGATTAACCTTTTTCGTCTTTCTCGGTTTGGCTCATTTTCCGGCTACTACTATATGCGGAAGTTGGGAAACAAAGAAGCTTTGCTCCACCAAAGACCGTGATCACGTTTCGTTCTCTGAGCAAAACAAGAACAATTTGTTTATTTGCACGTACGCGTTTAGAAGAGACAAAAATTTCCAGCTATTGCTTGTGGCACAAAACACATTACTTTACACACTGGCGGCTGTTGGTTGGCGGTGCGAGGCTAGGTGAGGAGGGTTTAGGAGGGTGGTAGGAAAGGAATTCATGGAGCGAATTTTTTTTGAGGTTGCAAAGTGAACACACGTCCCAATCGATTGGTTGTACTCACTGGGATACTAATCGATCAACAACTGATGAAAAGAAAATAATTACTAACATCCATCAATAAGCTGTTTCATTTCTTTAGTATTTAGATTTCCATATATGACCTAAGCAACAATGAGAAATTTTGAGAACTTTACAGCATAATGTGGGTGTTGCTTATTTGACAAACATATTCGGTTTTAAGCCTTGATTGAGGAGGAATGAATGTGGATATCGGACTGATCACAAACAAGCCGGACGGAATAGCGGTTCACGATTTTTCACACTGAACTGACTCTTAGCTGTTGTGCCGATTCACTTAACCGATCAGGTGGTTGTGGATGCTTTGTGAATATCGGTTCACATTTGACTTCGTATCAACTGAGATAGAAACAATCGAAACACGAAATCCTCAATACCAGTCTCGAACTAAGCCGTTGGTTATGAAATGATTTGTTCCGCATCATTACTGTTGAAACTGACACTAAACCTCGCTACACAGCCGTCCCACCAACAATGTATTCGTACCGTATTTCAACTGAAATTGAAACGTGACTGTGGCCGAGCGATCAATGTTGTGACTTTTTTCAGTGGATTGTCGCTGGCCAGCCATCGCATTCCCTCTTGGCAGTTCACGAATGACAAACAACCTTTTCCTGGTACTGGTATACTTCTAGTATCCTTGTGAGGAAAACAAGAACATGAAAGATAAAGAAAAGTAGAAGAAAACTAAACGAAAGATGTCTACAAGCTGAACACCTTGACGGCAAGGCCATTGAGCCTATGCTCGATGATTCTTATGATACTTCCACCTGTGATGGGCTTGCGCATGCTGCGTTAGTGATTGGTTACTGATATGATAATGTACAACTTGTCCGTAGGACGAGAAGACTACGCGTCAGATAACTGAGAAAATCGGTGCAGATCGTGGTCCAAGTGAATGATCGTCAATACGTCTTTGTCACAGAATGTTGCTTCACCTGTCTAGGTCGAACCATCATTGGGGCGGTTGACGCGCGAATTATCCCATATTATACAACTCAGACATCAAGCTAAGCAATCAAGACAGTATGTAAACATGCAATGCTTACTAGAATCTCATTTGAATCGTTAAGAGCGTGAATGGGTGATAAGTCCATTTAAAAGTTATCTGGTGATTTGTGGGAGGATTTTCGTCGGTCAGGCAAGGCTAACTTTCAGAAAGGGGACACAAGGCCCGATAGTATTGGTTTTTCTTCTCAGTAGTATGTTTCGCATACGGATGGATGTAGAAAATTCCCCTGGAAGCACA
>LUCM01007653.1:142074-158081 GCA_008360955.1 Fasciolopsis buskii
TTGTCATTCTACTAGTGATTATAGTGGCGCGTTTGCGTGTACTACTTAACCCGTGGTTCAGTAGCTTTCCAATTTGCCTTCATAATCCTTCACTTAGTTTGCTCATAGGAAGTAATAAGAAGAAAGCATAGTGCATCAGAATTTTCCGTCATTAAGCAAAAGATCGCGCCACATTTTTTTCATGTTATTTGCCCGGAATTTTTTCTCCGCCTCCCACTACCGATACTACTTTTACTCCAACTACTTTTTACATCATCTACTATACTCGAGTGCAATGAAAGCAGCATGCCTGATAGTCAGTAGGATCCACTACATGGAGGGTTGAGGGGAGAGGGTCGGTGGGGAATGGCAGCCCGGACGGGGAAATTTGGAATGTTGCAGTATCACTTAGGGTCCTGGTCGGTCAGGTGTGGTAACGAGACGAACATCATCGAATCAGCCATCTAACACTAGGGTGACTACCGATCTGGGATTCAAACTTTCAACCTATGATTGGTGACAGTGCTTAGCCCCTTCAACCTCACTAGTCTCGAAACAATAATAATAACACTAGTAATAATAATAATAGTAACGACGAAGACGACAATTACGGTTACTACTCCCATTACTACTGCTACTACGCCACTCATACTACTGATGGCACTAACAATGCTGATAAGATTGTTATTAATACAAACAAAACCAGTGTACCTTTCACTAAGACTGCTACTAGAACCACCATATATATATACATATATGAATATATAAATATATATATATATATACCCTCTTCCACTTCCTGCTGCTTGAACAGGTTAACAAGTTATTTGATCTACGCGTTGAGTTTGCAAGAGTTTAGGTACCATAGCAACAAAGTTGCCTTTTTTGAATCCGGTTCACCCAATCTTTCGTTGTCCCTTCTGTGGTATTTCTGAATGGGTTATGTACTTTTAACCATGACGGCGAAGTCAGAGATTTACAGTGGATTATAAAACAAAAAAAGGAACACATTGACCAAACTATCCCCAACAGAAAAGTTTCGTAGCAAAAGTAATGCTTGAATAACAATTGAGTGAAACACGTTAAACAGCTCTTAAAATCTCCATTTTCCTGAACGGGGATAGCATCCGATTTGTTAGCCTCGCGAAGAATCAAGATTTGCTTGAATGTTTCGTTTGAATTCAGTGGTCAGCTTTAAAACCTGATCAAGCTTTCATCTGAGAAACAAATGGATATAGTTATTGATTTTACGTGAAGCGGTTACATACAGGAAATTTACAATACTATTACGCCGGACGACTAATATTCAAGGCTCGTATAACATTATAAAATCACCCAGGTTTGACGGAGCTAAGATAATCGCTCGAGTAACTTGAAGACATGGCTTCTGACTGAAACGTTATTAGTCAGTGTTAATTTCGGAAAATATCTTAAGTTTATCTTTTCTATCCGAACTACACTACTGAAAATTACAGGTTATCCAACCATTGAAAAAATAAATCGGATTGTTTGGTGAAAAACGTCTTCGTAAACGAATTCCCCGTTGAATTTGATACTCACCTACCGCACTGAAAGCTTCGGTCATTGGGTTATAAAAGCGAGGTTTTTCCCATTGTCGTGGTATGAGACCTCTAACAAGTTCATAGAAGACGTGTAGTGATGGCAGTAGGTAAGCTCGCACGTATTGTCTGTAACCGTAGACACAGTACTAAAAACTGGACACTGAAATACGCGTGCCAGGATGAGGAACATAGTATGCACAAATAAACGAAGTGCGTGAGTACGAAGAATACAAGATGTGAATGAATGTTAGATTAAGCCGACAAAATGAATCAAGAAGCAGAAAGTCACAAAGTAATACGAGGGTGGAACAGCTAAGTATCTTAGCCCTAATTATACAAATTAAGCGAGTCAGTATCGATCGAACTGTCTCAAACTGGACATAATCACAATCGGTAGTTGGATGCACTTTCAGTCACATCATTCGTGACCAACTATTTCACATTCCCCCTTAGTTTACATGTTTAGAATTACGGTTTTGTTGATGAATAGAATTATAGATTAAGAATGACTATGAATGTTTTGTAGCCTAAGGAGAAAATGAGGATTAGTTTATTCTTTGGTCTTGAAAAAATTTAGAAAGAATAACGATGAAAATGTCCAACATTCGGTTTTGGAGGAATGACCACGTTCGGTGTGACACTGCACGCGAAGTGATGTCACAGTAAAATGGACAAATAGATGTAACGATCTGATAAATCGGGTCTGGTAGTAATGAGGCAAATTGCCACCGAAGTCACTGTTGACAAAGCTTTCGAGCTGTTGTGTACAAAACACTTTTGAACATTTATTTAACCTGTGCCGTCAATTTGTTATCGGAGTTTCCGTGATTTCTGCTACTGCCCCTAAATTAGGTCTCGATCAAGATACCTCCACTAAAATGGAGTATCTACCCCTCTGGGAGTGCAGCTCTCTCGTGCTAATCAATAGACATGCCTGACTGAAACATACTTATCTATTTTTCACTACACGAAAAAGCACTCACCGTTTTAAATGGATAATAGAACACAGAAAAAGAATATCTAATTGTCTTTAATCAATTCATTTGAAATGGATTTACAGAAAGGTGAAGGGTAGTAACTAAACAAATCACTACAAATGAAACGGACAGAGCTGTATGAAAGAAAAAAACCGAATCGAGTTTTGACTCATTCCAATGACAATGGTAATGACCAAAAGATTGCACCGCCAACGTTACTTTCTATCCAGATCGAAGGCGATTGGAAAGTTGTCCCTTATTCCAAAAGTAAAAACTATCAATTCTAATGAATAAGCGAAAGACGAAGTCGAGATGTTGACATGTCTAAGTTAGCTTTTAAACTGTGGATAAACCGATCTATTTCGTGCGAGTTTACCACCAGGAGTTAACACTGACAAACAGCACTCAACAGAACCTCTTTTCCTCGGTAGAATTGTTTCATTATTTTGCTTCCAGTGTTGTGAAGCCTGAACTTGTGAGAATGTTTGCAAATGGATTGTAAATCTAAACTCTCTCATTGCCGTTAGTAATGAAAAGTCCCTATCAATAGGGTGCTGAGAAGGGAGAAATTTAGTCGGCCGTGGGAAAAATTGAACATGCGACGGTCCGGTTGAAATGCTTCGATGTTGATCGCTTGATTACCACCAGTACCACTTTTGTGGATTTGTTCGATTTTAAGAACCATTAGTTCAGCCCTTATACGTTGCGTTTGTTTCCCATCTTGTAGTAGTCAACAGCTCAGAAACGAAAGGAATGCAGATTGGTGAACAGAATAGGTCAAGACTGTGATTAGGAATTAAGAAGTTGAAGAAATTGATCGACCGTGGTGTCGGATCTCGGCATTCGTTGAACTTGATCTTCAGGTATTAAATATTTTGCTTCCGGTCTCGATGACCCCATCCATGCGTGTGCTGGTAATGACACGCTTGTGATCCAAACACTATAGTCAACGATTACAAGACATTGATCTACTATATACGCCAATATTTGGAATCAATGGAATTATGACTCAATGTTCTCAACCATCGAGTCGGTCTATATTACGAATCCCGACCGGATAGCACAACTCGACTTGCTCGAGACTGTTCAATGGTTAGAATTTGCACTTCTTTTCGTCAGGTCTCGGACCGATCACATCTACATGTCCCCAAACTATTATTTGTCTTAAGGAACAGACCGTGTCCCGATAACAAATGTGTATGGGGAAAAGCTTAATTTATTTAAGTTTTCATGGCTTATCTAAAGATTAATTCCTGTAAACCAACACAATATGTTTGTGCCCAGTTTTGCTACTAAGATTCTCCCATTGTACTCTGAAAATAATAGGATGTCAATGATCAAACACCGATAGTTCATGTACACCTCATGTCCTCAATAACCATTTTCCGGACGGTGGATATGGAGACCAACTTTGGCTGGATATTAGGATAATTTCTCAGATGTATCAAACTGATCTTTTGCATTTGCGATGACATTTCATTCGAAATAAGTCTATCCCGTAAAAAATAACTCTTCGAGTAATATAACTTATTTGACTCCATCATTATATCCCCTTGGCAGAACGAGATTCGGCTTCGAGCCAGCCTAATCTTGCAGCCACAAGTTACATTTCGAATTTACAAAAACACTGCAAACATAACTGCGCTAATATTCGGCTGATCGAGCAATATTTGCAATTTGCTGGAGTCTTCGCTACGAATAACAGCATCACCCGCTGATTCTACCGGGCAATCTGTCATCTAGACTGATATCAATGGTACTATTTTACCATAGGGATAAATGTAGTTCGAATTGGAGTGGGAATACCAAGGGAAAGTACCTCGGTCAAATACGGCCACTCACGAATAGCTCGAGTGAAGGATCTTCGTAAGTACTTAATCGTCCCCACTTGTTCACATACAACAGAACTGAAAAACGGCAATTGAAATTCTCTGGTCACCCATCCGTGACAGATACCTCCACAGAACCGGTCATTTGATTAAGACACTTGTTTTTCGTATCAAGAGAGACAGTGATCTTGGCCTGGCAAAAGGCGTGTCTGTATTCTAAAATCTGTTGTAGAAAAGAAGAGATCAATACAAACGTGACAATTCCAGAAACCTGTTTAAGTCTCCCACTCTCTCGTTTCGCAAATACAAGATATTCAGCGAGGAAGGGTCTCGCGGGTAGTCTAGTTGAAACATTTGTCAAACTAGTTCCTCCGTTTTTTTCGTTAGGGGACCTATCTTCGCTCCATTAATTCAATGCAATTATCCACTTAGTATGGTTCCTCGGAATCTGTTCTTTGTCTTAGACTAACGAGGGTAGTTTATGTGATTGCTATGCTAAGATCGCATTGTCATCTTTTAAACGGGACGGAATTACTTGCACAATTCTCAGATGATCAAACCTTAACCAACACAGAATAAATCGTTTGGTTGAGAGAATTTTACCACCTGAAGCTCGATGCAATGGAATACTGGGGCAAGTGTTTCGAATATGATTTTCTAGTTTTTAACAAGTGGTGCCTAGAGAAACTTGTCCTGACATCCTCAGCTCGCACTTCCGGAGCAGTGTCTACTGTCAGTAAAATATCGAAACAAACACAACTTTGATAAAAGAATATAAATCACAAACGATCTTAAACCGTCCACAGATTTTATAAGATCAATAGACTGGAAAGAGGGTATTCTACCGTTTTTTTAATATCTGATACTGTATTGGACAACTGAAAGATCAAATGTGATCTATCGAAGCGCTATGTAATGTATACGCATTTGAAAAAAATATATGGCTCGGTTGTGAAGCTATCTAAGGGGTCAGAAGAAAAAATTCCATGCTCATCGTTACACGTTGAGAAATGGGTCTCGCAAATTTGAAGAACATCGACCAAATCCACTGGTTGGAATCTACTGACTCAGGCAAAATTAGAAAAGAAGGATATTTGTCAACTGTCTAGTATTTTGCACATTAATAATGCAATCTAGTAAGGTTGAGCTTATCGGTCATTGGGCAAACGGTATCGATGAGAGTGGATAGAAGAAGGAGGTAGATTGTACGCAATGCAGAGGACAAGGCGGTGAAATCTCCTTCGAAGCTTTGCTTCTCGGGGCAAAAACGGGTTGAAAAATAGGGTAAAATTTGACCGAGAGCGGTCGAATGCATTAATCGACGGTTATTGCAGAGGCATAAAAGGTCCTAATCCCTGATCGGCCGGTGACTTTGGTGGTAGATGGGAATTCGCAGTCGCCTGGCTCGTTACCACACCTGACCTAATGAGACCTTATGCAGTTCTACGCAATTCCGAGTGTCAAGGTTACAGAATCCGGTTCCCCCATCTTCAGTATAGTGGATCCTAGCTATACTCATGATTAGAGCCTGTCATACAAAAAGGTTGGGAGGCAAATGCTTCCCGTGAATACCTATCAGTTAATTTAAGAGAATGATATTGCATTAAAGAAGAGATTCAGTTTAGGCGAAACAAAAACAAAACGGTATTAGCTGAACACAGGCAATACTGCTTGTGTCATACCAGTTGAAGCACGGAAGAGTTTCGGACAGTTAGCATTTGAGTTTTTCTGGCTACTGACGCCAACTACGACGAGCATGCAGATAGGATTGATTACAGTGAAATTTAGCAGTATGGCTGTCTGCAACACGATTTCCACTGCGAATCGATCACATCACGTCAGATTCGGATGGTGACGATGATTATGAGGATGCCGACGGTGATTTGAATGAGAAGGATCAGGTTGGCTTGAATAACCGTTTGAGTGATTATTATTATTACTATTATTAATATTATTATTATTATTATTATTGTACTGATGATGTTAGCGATTTTTTGGTGGTGAATGTGATCCTGATCTTGATCGTATCCATGATGACGGAGAACACTTAGGGGTTGTAATGACCAAGTTCTCAAACATTTCATACGATTTCCTATACTTGAATTTACAAATAGAACTCCTAATATCCTATATTTACAGTAGGCGCAGGACAATAATTTAGACCAGCGCGCCCTTTACTGGCTGCGCTACAATTTCGTGTCCTCCTATTTCGTTGCTTTGTTGTCGGATATTTGTTATGTTCGCCGTTCGCCGCTACAATCGCTCGGAATTACTCTTGTTCAAAAATCGTATCGTTCCTGAACATGGACTGGGATCACGTATTGATGCACCTCAACGATCTTCTCATCGATCTAAAAGAGGCACTCGTGCTGGCTGACAGGTAGCTCTTAAATGCACACTTACAGCCAAGATGTCCATTCCGGCATTGTTCAATACCAATATCCGCTCTCTGTTTACGAAGATTTCGGACCTGTCCTTCACACTTTAATCACCGATCCTTGTTTACATGCATATCATCTGAACCCGGATATCGCTGATTCACTTGTGTCGATAGATAACTTCAGACTTCATCGGCAGGACAGAGTTTCGAACAAGATGAAAACAGGAGGCGATGTGGTTACACACAAGCTCCTTTTGGTCTGGCAAGTCCGAAGTTGTTTATACGTACTCGCTAAACGGAATTGACTTTCTCGTGACACAGTGTCATCCTAGGTTTTCTCGACATAGAACCACTATCATAGCGAACCTTTTATTTTGCCCCTTTTAGCTCGCAACACAATTTCACATCGTTTTCGACTCTTTCCTACCACTCACTGTTCCTCTTCTTGAGGCTAGTCTGCATATTATTGTGGGTGATTTCAATCATGCATCTACCCTACCACTGATTGTGTTTGATTTGACTGATCTTTGCGTTTCTCCCACCAGAGGCAGTTCCATTTTAGATAAAGGTATTGCCGACCACCCTGATTTGTTTTTCCTTAAACTGCGTGCTCCCAAATCAAGTACTGATCATTGTCTGCTTCTGTTAAGGCCCAAGATTTACTCTCAAACTGTTCACACAACAACCTTACTGTTTTTCAGAAATTACTTTCACTCGCATCTCACTGTTTCTCTTTTGAACCCCTGCTCATTAACAATGTCAGACTTTTCACAGTGACGGCCAATGCAATCTTTGATATTTGCTGCCCCGCAGAAACACTATCTGCCTCAAATGGCCATATCTCCACCCAGAAACTAAAATCTCCAAGACGATGCAAGGAGCACTTCTACAAATCCTGTATTAACTCATGCGTGCGGTAAATTTCCAACCTAACAAAAGCGGAAATCCAAAGCAACAACACTACATTCGCCAGCCAACTCTTGAGTGGTAACAACAATCGAATCCTATGGCAAGGCATTCGACTGTTGTTTGGGAAAATGCATGCAAAAACTTCTGTGGATGTCGACAGCATCAATCGTGATTTCATCCATCTTTCCACTTATACCCCACTCATATTTGGACAGGCTGATGATACGACAGTTACAAGTTTTTCTAGAGAAAAGGTGCTTGATCCACTCCCCAACACTAAAATTAACACAGCAATTGGTCCTGACAGTCTGTCTTCAGCTATTTTAAGGCATGGTGCTGTGGCCTTAAGGGATGCATTTACTTCTCTAAATGACTCATCATTAATCTTGTCTTCTCTCCTCGACTATTGGAGACCCGTCACTACTATTCCCATTCCTAAGAATCCAGCAGTTCCACTGCTTTAGCAATACGCTTTCCCCCATCGCCTTAACGTATTCAGGTCTTAAACTGACGGAGCGTACTATACTTAAGCGCCTGCGTTCTTCTTTGTACCCTCCTGACAACCCTTGTCAGTAGGCCTATAAATCTAACAGGTCCACCTTGGACGCTGTCGCCTCCCTCATTCACCACATTTGTAAGTCCTTAAAGGCATCAATGAAATCTGTGCGTTGCGCCTTTCTACACTACTCATCGGCATTTGATTCTGTCCCACGGTCTCTTCTACTTCACAAACTGGAAACACTTGGTTGTCCCACGCCTTTATTAGCATGGCTGTCTGATTACTTTACTAACCGAACCCAGTCAACACGAATGGATAGTAAAACTTCAAAACCATTGATTAACAACTCAGGCGAGCTACAGGGTACTGTCATTTTACCGATTCTCTTCTCTACTTACATCAGCGACTTATCAACTAGCTCACCCTGTCATCCTTTTAAGTATCCTGATGATGTTGCCTTCTCTCAAGCCGTTTCAAACAGCGATGATTTTCAAAGTTTTTCCAACAACTTATCTTCTGTTTACTGTTTCTCTGAACGAGCTGGTTTAAGTCTCAACATATCTAAATATTTCGAATGTCTGTTATCTCCCCCTCTCGATCAGCCTGCCCATCCGAAACATTTTCCATCAACTCAAAAACACTTGCCAGGGTTGATTCTGTGAAATATCCAGAAGTTACTATTGATAACAATCTGAAGTAGACTTCTCATATTTCTACCAGTGTAAAGAATCTCCGACGGTTGTCACTTCAAATCAGGAAGCTTTGACACTACAAGGTGAAACAAAGCACCATCTCTCGATTTGTATATCAATGTGTTTTCCTATTATATTTCCAGGTTTGCTTAAAAAAGACTTTAATGTTGGCCGGGGGCTTTCAATTTTTAGCCGTGCGTCCTTCGTACCACTAACTGAATTGTCCTTTAATTTATGTGATCAACACTTACCAGCATGTGAGAAATTTGCTAACAAAATTCTTTCTGATCCCACGCATCCTTTGCACAACGATCTTTTAAAGTGCTGTTCTCATATTTCTACACGATCCGCTTTTCGTTCCATACCCTCCAGAATCAATATCTATAGGAACTCCATTGTCCGATATTTAGCTCGAATTCTGACAAATCGTGACCGTGTTTGAGCCGAATTCCTGAGCAACATATCATCATGTGCTATGATTGTTCCTCGATGAGTTTTTATATGTTTCATGAGGTGATGAATGTATTTGTATTTTATTTATTCATTTATTTTCCCTATTCTTATTCCTACATTTTTTGACTGAAATGCGACATTATTTATTGCACGCAAAAGTCTATACAATACAATGCGATACAAAACTTGGACCTTACAGGATCATATTTGACATGTTGTCTTTGGATACTGTATTTAGTAGACTGCTTTAAAAACGGTCTTTTTAAGACTGGTTTGCTCCCATTCAGGTTTACAAGCCGCGAAAATATTTTTGCATAGATTTCTCCGCGTTCCTACTTCAGGTTTTGTTGAGTTGGAGACCGAATGATAAACTGACTTTCGGCACTGAATTAGGGAGTTCATTATTTGCTTTCCCAAGACAATTCTGTTTTGGTCACGTGGAACACCTAGGTTTCGGAAAGGCAATTTCGTGGAGCGTAACTCTGGGGACAACAGCTCCAATGTCCATAATGACATCGTAGCTCAGCTGTTTTGTTGACCTTGGATTTTGACGTGTGTGAATTGTGCAGAAAACTGAAAAGGTGGCGGAAAACATCAGTCTGTTTGTCCCAACTGCGAACGCGTTCCCTTGTCCCCGTATTCACCGTCTACCGGGTAGAACTATTCGATAAAATGTACGTTAGCGAGCAATTTGTGCACCAATAGTGAATCGAAAACCGAGGAGTGAAAGTAGATTAATGACTGAACAAGTAAATCAAAAATAAATAGCCACGAAGCAGCCGGAAAAATGAAATCTACCAGCCACTGAAAAATCTCTCAAATAGGTTGCACTGTGAAAATGTCGTTCGCATGTAACCTCATGTTACTGTATTCACTCATGGTCCGTCAAATTCACTAGTTAAGAGAACTGAAAGATTTTATTCTGAATGGATATAAGCAAACTATGATTATATATATATATATATATATATATATATTAGAGGTCAGACGGTTTACACTGAGTTATAACGTCTATTGGGACGTTTCGATACAAACTAGGACTTGTTGACCATGGGATCAGCCGCTATGGCAGCTTGTTTCTCTATTGAGTTCATAAGGCTTCAACAGACAGGGAATCCTTGATGCTGTGTACCGGATTGGTTGAAGTTTTGTTTCATTTAGATTCCAAACCGACCAAATGCCTTAAACAATGCAGTACTATGCTCGCCGATATCCGTGGTGCACGAGTATCCTGGGGGACATGAACTGAGTAATCAATCGTCTGTCCTCAGTAGGTTACGGGAATCTCAAACCGTCCAAATCCCTTGGGGATCAGATGGTTTAGTCAAAGGTTTGAGATAGGGACCTCTAAGTCAACCATATACTACTGTTTTGTGGAACTAGATCATAACAAATCCATTGACGAGTCACGCATCCCAAAGGGTAACTGATGATTTAGAAATGGGAAATTGAAGAGCTATCATAGATGCGGTTTCTCACATTCCTAGTGATTCAGATGAGAAGATAGTGCTGAAATCAGATTCAGAGTTCACCAGCAATGCTTGAGCAAAGCATTACGGGGTATCTAGCAGATTAAAATAACTGTGAAACCGATCATTTTCGTTCATTCACACACACAGCGCTATTCACAACAAATTTCATTTCCACATCGTGATATTATTCTTCTTTTTGTCTGAAATCAACTGACTTATAGCATCTGAATATCAAAAGTCCATTAGTGGTGATCCTTTCTGCTAATTTCCAACTGGATTTGAAATCGAACTGAGCGAGTTCACGTCAGTTTGGTTGAGACTTATGCATTTGTACTTGTATTCGTAGAGATTTTTCTGCATCTGGATGAGGCAACCAAACCAAACGTGTGATCAGTCACGAACAAGTGTTGAGAAACTCCACGGAATTGCACTCCCAGTTTTACAGGACTGGGACCATATAAGGAACAATGGGACTTTTGCAGATTCCAATTTTGAATGGGCTAAGATGTGAAGTAGAATGTATCCAAGCAGAAAGAACCGTGCACACGAACATTTGGACGTAGACCATTTTAAATCACACAGTTTGAAATTATAAGTCATTTAATCACATACAAAATAAACGTCACGCTTATAATGGAGAAGTTGCAAGAAGAGGATATTAGTACGGGAAATAAGCAATTGTATTATAACTAAATCCAAGGTGCTGCTTGAGAATTTCACTCCACCTGGATGAGGATGTGAAAATAACATCCAAGTTATATCTAGGCACATTTCTAGATACTCTTGGTGTGAAAAATTCTTACTCTTCTACAAGTGTATGATCAGTATGCTAAGTGCGGTCGTATTCAGCCGAATGATGATGAGAATCGTAACGAAACGACGCATTGTGAGAAAATCAATATTACACTAACCAGTACTTCGCATTTAATCTGTAAGTGGAGGATACATAACTAGTTGTTCTTGCTATTTTACGCACTAGTCGGTCGACCATTGTTGCCGTTGCTTCTAGCCATGTTTTGCTTGAGTTTCCTGCCAACTATGTCAACTCGGTAAGTTGCCTATCGGTATAATTCTTCTTTTCAAATAGCCTCACGTGTTTTATGACAGATTGAAATCCGGGAACCTAGGCGCCCTCATCGTGTTACTGTCGGCTCTTGTTGGATGCGGAGGTATGTTAACCTGTTTGAAGGTTAGTCTTTTGGCATAGAGTTCCCTGTAAATACCGTTTTTTCCATTCTGAAAGCTTTTGATCGTCACGTTTTACCTGAAGAAGGTACATAGTCTCTCTCATGCTCATGCTGTTAGATTCGTCTTTTCAGATTTTATCTGTCAACCTTGAATACTTGAACAATGGAGCACATGAATATCCCTATGTCACATACACCCCAGTACCATACCAGATGAATTATCTTGTAGGCTGATGGGTTCTCATTTGCGACGATACCACTTTAGGACTGATTCAGATCGATGGTCCTCGAAAAGGGCACTGGGAGAACGCATTGCAACACGAAATGGAAACAAATACCAGTTGTCCGATGATTAGACAATGTTGAATCTCTCACATGATCTTCAGTTCAGCTCACTCACATCACGTGACATAAGACGCAATGGCTATGATCGAGCTTATTCACAAGGACCTGGATGCCCCAGATGCTTTAGAGAGGAATGTTTCTGGTTCTATTTACATTTGATGAAATGTAACCTAGCCATGTGCTCACAATAGAGGTATCAAATGGATAGACAAGGTAGAATTGAAGTTTTGTAAACGATGAGTGAGTCGAAAAATAAGTTGATGAAATCCTCGACGCCAAATTCTGTTAAGGAAGATGCAACCACAAAGGTTGAAGGTGGTTATCGACCCCGCATCAGAAACAAGTCAAAAGCAGCCGTCCAAAGAAGCAACAGCAACTGCTAAAAGCGCTCCCCAAAAGACAGCGACCTCGTTATCGACAAACAGGCAAGCCATAACAATGATTCAGAAAGACAACACGACTTCCCAAACCGAGAGCTACAGTTCACTTCGTCACTCGGGACAGTGAGACGAAAGCAAGTGTTCAGCACATCAACAAATAGGGCCCGGTGTGCTCAGCAAGTCAAGAGATGGAACCTGCGTGAGTGCAGTTTGGAAAGGAACAATACACACTACCGAACAAGATCTGGGAATGCAACTTGTTTTTGCCGTGTGATAAACGTTTGCATCACCAGGTTGCCTTCCCGCCCCCACCGTGGTCCTGGTTAGATTGAAGATTTTGTCAGCAAGGTGGTCGTGTGTAGCTGTTGTTGTTGGTGTTACAAGGAATGGAGTTCCTTGTGGCAAGGAAATGTTTCGTGCTAAGTCATCAGTCTAACGTTAGCATTCTTTCTCGCATGTAAAAAATACTCAGATCTATTGAAAACGGATTGCTTCGTCCGCAAGTGATCAGGCAGAAACGTATCCACCTACCATCCAGCTTATTATTCATACAAGTTCTACTCATTTGGTTACTAGCGGTTCAGTAAAGTTATGAATACCGAAAGTTGCACTGGTAAAGTCTTTGTTGACTAGCAGAAATAAGTTTTTACCGTAAGTCAGTCGGTTTTGCTAACGAATTTGTTTTTCGTGAACAAACCATCGCGAACATTTCCTTATGGGGTTTGGTAATGATTCATCCAAGGTATAGGCTACCACTATTGATGATGCGCCCATTTTCTACCATGGGCACACGTGGAACGATGAATCCCAAGTGGATAAAACACATTGCTTTTGCATGGTCACAATCGAATAGTAAATCATAGATTCTTTCTCTTCCTACATAGAAACATACATTAGGAACAACACCAAGCGCATCGGAGTAATCCAGATCAATTCGAATGGGATCTTGCTCTCGCCGTATGGGTATGGATTTTAGCAATCAGGCATGTCTCCTTACGCACTGGCTTATCGTTTATCCACACATCACGTGATCGATTAGGGTACCTTTTCGTTATGCAGTCTATTTTTTTGGATGCATTCGTCACTTTCATTTTCTCTGTTATTTTTCTATTCATTTTAGGGGCGCATCGTGTTTTGGCACGTTAAATAAAGACAAAGTGAACAACCGTCAGAATGTTATTATCCACACGTGTATTCCCGTTCTGTCAAGCAGAATACGTTTGTAAGTCAGTCTATCTTGGGGGAGGGGGTAGTTTCGTTTATCATTCAAAAACTATATTTGTCAATTTTTCGCGATTGGAAGAGCTGAAACTAGATTATCAGTCGATCCATACATGTTGTTTGTTGTATTCAACTGGAAGGACTCAGAATTTCAGATACACAAGCAATAAAAATGTTCACGAGATTGGCCCCCAAAAGTGGAACGCTGTGTTGCTTTAAATTTTACACATTTTAGACGATCAAGCTATGAAACTGAAGTGACTGGGCCAATGGAAGATGGCAAAGGAAAAGAGGGACACATGGACTTCCAAGATGAACTTGAATCGAAGGGATGTTGCGGAATCTGTTTGCTTGTAATCGTGGTGAGCACGGGCCGGTAAATTTTGGCAGACTTGTGCATGTTTGTGCACGTTTGGGCATGCAAACGCAAACACACATGTTCCCATGTTCCCCATTCTCAGAATTACTTCGGTATTTCGTCAAAATCATTCGGAACTGACATCCAGCCAACTTAATCAGATCCCATTCCCCATGATTTGGAACGTGATCCATCTTGCATGAACAGGATGACAATTACGTACGGTGGGCTGCGCTGATTATCTATTCTTTGATTCATAATCTGCAAGCAGATTGTGCTTGCCAAGTCTTGTGTGTTCTAACCGAGCTCCGATTATTTATAACCTAATTTCTAATAATTTGATACAGACTTGGAAAATGTGTAAAATGGTATAGAGGAAAGCTCAAGTTTTTGATCATTTCGTCTGATAGTGATAACCGATCTTGAAATTAGTCCGTGATTGCCTACATGTGATTACCACAAACCATTTTATAATTGTCATTTATTTTGCACTTATTCACGGCACTTCGTCGAGCGCACCATTTGGATTTGTGTGTGTGTGTGTGTGTGTGTGTGAGGAGGGGTGCAGACGAGGAGATGAACTGCAGCATAATCGACACTAAGCCTGTCTGATGACACTGTCTCAATGGTTATCGGTGATTGCTCGATGGTGAACGGTACTAGACAATTCACAGGCGTGTATACAATTCGGTCGTGTCAGACAGCTGGCCAGTATCGACTGCAAAGACAAATCGAGATCCCTTGGTTGTCCGCTGCCAGCTGACACTGAAGCTTCAATTGGAAAGCAAGACTGCAGTTCAGCCAACTGAGGAGGTCATATCATGACTCGTGCTAACCAATCCGGGTAGGCGGTACGTACTGGACAAGAAAACTACATAAACTAAATCAGGTGACGTGTGCCAAATAAGATGGACCAGTCAGAAAGTGACCAGTGAATAACAGTCACACATTTTCAGCAATGCAAGCCAACATTCTATGATAATAATAATAATAGTAATAAATCAATAAAAAAGAGAGAACATAGCAAGAATACTTACTGTAATTCTACGAACGCTGGTCTGAGTGTATCTCTTCCTCGTCTTTTTGTTATTTGACTTTGGAAATTTAAAACGTTGATTACTATGTAAATATTCCCCAAGCTGAGTTTCTTCTTTCGATATGCGATATATTACTGTCATTAATTGTTATTTTTCACAAGTTAACTCGAACCATTTCCACCAATTTTCTGTTGACCAAAAATCCAAAAGGTCAAGCACCGAACCTACACCAGACCACTGTTGCTTAGAGCAAATTTCTTCGATTAGGTCGCATAGGATGCAATCGCCATATTTTCCCGCCTCAGATCTCTCGTAACCTTATTGACGATTCATATGGTGCTAATTTGAGATTACACCATGGGCTACTGAAACTATAATTTACTCGAATGCATAGTCGATAACGAATGAAAGTTTGACGAAAGCGTACACCGATAAACTACACAGACTGGATTTCGCTCGTAGTGATCACTTTAGGGGGCCTATTTCGCATGCATATTTCCGTTGTTGTCTAGTTAAGGTCGCTGGAGAGAATTCTTCCTCATTGCTGAACAAAGCACTAGTTCTGACGGGGATTTATACGATCGTTTTATGACTGGAGAATGCGGATCAGTCAGGATTAGGTGCAGATGAAGACAAAACGAATTCGGTACGGAGGATGTGCAGTTTAACCGAACAGCGGAGTCGATAACAGGAGAGAAGTCTGTTGCCAGACTTCGATAATACCTGA